>BJBW01016986.1:5018-16004 GCA_004320125.1 Scolopax mira
CCAGCCTCGCCTTGAACACCTCCAGGGATGGGGCATCCATGACTTCCCTGGGCAGCCTGTTCTAGTGCCTCACCACCCTCGCAGGAAAGAACTTCTTTCTAGTATCTAATCTAAATCCCCCCTCTTACAATTTAAAACCATTACCCATTGTCCTTTCACTACACTTCCTGGCAAAGAGTCCCTCTCTGGCTCTCCTTTAGGCTCCCTTTAGATATTGAAAGGCCATTATAAGGTCTCCCTGGAGTCTTCTCTTCTCCAGGCTGAACAACCCTAGCTCTCTCAGCCTGTTCTCATAGGGGAGGTGCTCCATTCCTCTTCATGGCCCTCCACTGGACCCGTTCCAACAGATCCATGTCCTTCCTGTGTTGAGGACTCCAAAGTTGGGCACAGTACTCCAGGTGGAGTCTGACCAGTACGAAGAACAGGAGGATGATCACCTCTCGGGTCCTACTCACCACATTGTTCTTGATACAGGCCAGGATGCTGTTGGCCTTTTTGGCCACCAATATCCCAATAGTCCTAAGGAGTCCTTCTCCTCAGGGCTGCTCTTAAACCATTCTCCACCCAACCTGTAACTGTGCCAGGGATTGCCACATCCCAGGTGCCAGACCCTGCACTTGGCTTGGTTAAACTTCATGCAATTTGCACAGCCCACCTCTCCAGCCTGTCCAGGTCCCTCTGGATGACATCCCCTCCCTCCAGCGTGTTGACCACACCACTGAGTTTGGTGTCATTGGCAAACTTTCTGAGGGTGCACTCTATCCCACTGTCCATGCCTCCAACAAAGATGTTGAGCAGCACTGGTCCCAATACATACCCCTGAGGAACACCACTGGTCACTGGCTTCCAATTGGACATTGAGCCATTGACCACAATCCTTTGAGTGCGGCCAGCCAGCCAGCTCCTTATCCACTGAGTGGTTCATCCATGACTTTGTCATGGAATCCATGACTTTCCAATTTTGAGATGTTGTGCGGGACAGCGTCAAACGCTTTGCACAAGTCCAGGTAGATGACATCTGTTGCTCTGCCCTTTCCACCAAGTGTATGGCAGTATCATAAAAGGCCACTAAGGCATGGCTATTTTCCTCGTTGGCTCCTTGACCATTGAAGAACAAAGGTATCATCAACGCATTCCAAGAACTTCCTGGATTTCTTGTGCCCTGCTGTGTTGTCCTTCCAACAGATATTGGGGTGGTTGAAGTCCCACATGAAGACTGGGATGTGCAAGCTTGATGCTGCTCCTATCTGTCTGTAGAGGGCCTCATCCTCCCTGTCACCCTGATATGGTGGTCTGTAGCAGAGCCCAACTGTAACATCACTTGCCCCTGTGCTGCCTTTAATCCTGACCAATAAGCTCTTCATCAGGTCTTCATCCATTTCCAGGTGGAGCTCCACACACTCAGCTGGTCCTTGACATAGAGAGCAACGTCCCGTCCCTGTCTTTCTGTCCTGTCCTTCCTGAAGAGTCTGTAACCCTCCAGTGGAAGTTTTTCTTTATGTAGAGATAATTTTAGTGTTATTTTGTCATACTAAGTTTTGGCATAACTACCAAAGTCAAAACTGATTTTTTTTCCTCTGATTAGATTATTCTAGCAATATCCAACAAGAAATGAACAGTAACTCCTAAAATCAAATACGTATTTCAAATATGTGAGCAAGGAAGCTTACAGCTCAATTGTGTTTATTCATGCTAAAATGGTTTCAGAGCTCAGAAGTCTACAGAAAGCAAATAAAAGGCACTATAAACATGCCAAATTGAAAATTACTTTTGCTTTTGAACAAACATTAATGAAAAATGTTCCACTACTATTCACTTTGCTCTGCATCCTGGGGTAGTTTTACCACATTCATCTGTAATGCAAAATCTGGACTTCACGTTCTGTGAGATCCAACCCAAATTTCCTGATGGGCAACTCACTTCAGAGGTGGCAGCTGTCCTGCCAGTTGCAACTGTCACATCTCTACCTGAAGTTCTACTAGTGTCAAGATATCTTAAGAATCCACATTGCACTAATATGCATACAGTAACTTCTTTGACAGCAGATAGTTGTTCTGGCACACAGGATCAGAGAAGGCACTGTGTGAATTATTGACAATATTTTTTTCCTGCCCTTCACCTCCAGTATAGTCTGGTGTCAAAGGGGACAGACTAAGTTATCTCTCTTTTCCTCCTTTAACTTACTATGGCATAGCTTATTTCCTTCTTGTGCTCAAAGTCAGCTATTCTAAAGAAACAAGGCTCCACCTTTTCCCACTCCCCAGTTTGTGCTGTCTCCAGCCATCTTCATCTGCCAAAGGACATTAGGCAGTCATTCCTTCTGTTCCATGCCATGTCCAGAATTTAAGCATTTGTAAACAAAATTAAATAATGTTTGTAAGATGGGGTAGCCAAAATGTATTAAGCAAGAGCTCTGATATTAGTCTGAGCAGCTAAGATTTATGAAAACCTCAATTCAGCACTATTTTACTAGACTGAGGGATCACATCCAGGGGCCAGCTGATGAGTAGAGGGAGTTTCACAAGGGAGCATTTACTGTAAATGAAGGAATAAGTGCATTGGCAATTAGAGACTTTGGGGGAATGTAAAAGCTCACCTCCTGGAATTGGATTTAAATGTGACCGTTTTATTTTCTGTGATTGATCAGGCTCGTGCAATACTGCAGCTTTTCATTAATATCACTAGCTAGATTCATGGGCTCTGCTACTTCAACAGAGGTAAGACCACTCCATTCTCCTTTCCTTATTTCCCTGGAGTTCAAGGCTCATCAATTAAAGTGCACATCAACCTGCTGGAACTGAAACTTTTTCTGTCTCAATGAGTGGACTCTGAAAAAGCCCTGTTTATATGGATTATTTGTTTTGCAACTTATCATTGCTATTTATCTTACATAAATAAGAAAAATCCATCACTCACATTAGTCCTGTCATCCTGTAAAACACTATTTCTCAAGCCTGTGCAGACAGGTATCCCTATCATATGTTTATCCTATAACCATTCATGATTTTCTTGGTGCATATGTCTATTTCAAATACATATAAATGCTCTTTAGATAGACTGAAAGAACTAGCTTAGGTCAAGGGTGATCTTCAGTTATGGAAAGGACTATGAGTCATTTATTTCCTCATAAGCCAAAGGATTATCATGCTTACTGGACCATTGAAGGCCTATCAGAATTTATTGCCAGAGTTTCCCCTTGGGTCTTATGAAAACTTTAATCATGACAGTATCCTAAAAAGAAAAGAAACAAACCAAATAAACAACCCCAAAAAAAGAACTAACAAAAACACCAACAAAAATGTAGCACTTGACTTATTTTCTTCATAAAGTTTGAGGGAGACAGCTGGCCAAAATTGGAGGAAAATGGAACTAAAAAAAAATGATGCTTTTTTTTTTAATCTACCCCATGCTTTTTGCTTATTGTTAGTATGGATATGTATAGCAAATAATTCTCTTATCTATGGATGTGTAATAATACACTGTTATCTTTTCTGACACAACATGAAATCATCTTCTAAGGAATTTTTTCTACAGTATTGCTGTTAAGTACAGTTTATTTAGGCACCACATGATGCTTGGTTGAATGAAACTGAACAAAAGGAAATGGCATATTATGAGAGATAGAAAGGGCAGGTAAAGAACTGATACATCCACTTATTATTTCTCCTGTTTTTCTATAGACCACCTATCTGCAGCAGCTTGCTGGAGCCTCTTGCTTTGTGCTATTTCTCCAGCTGCTAATGAAAGATGGCAGCTGTCCTGCTAGCTGCCTTATCCTTTGGTTAGCCAGCTGGACATCGTTGATGGAAGAAGAGCATTTGATTGCAGAGGCATACATTTTCACCTTCATGGTGTGTTTGGGCTCTGCCCACCAACAACCTTTAAAAAACAATCCCCAATTCAAAATACTATCTGAATGTTTTATTTTATTTATATACATATGCACAGAGTCACACAAGCTTGACAGACTTTTTTACTCCTTAGTATAATAAATGAGAAAATGATTCAGTATTCACCTGTACAAAAGTTGTTATTTGTAGAAGGATGGGTTAAAGATGTATTAAAAGGGAGAATACTCAGAACTGTTTGTGCATGAAGTACTTTCTTTTTGCTCTTACTTCTATGGTCTCCAAAGAACCTCAGTGAATTAGCTCAAGGAAGCAAAAAAAAAACTTAAACTTAGGTCAGGTAATGAGGTCTGCAGTTGCAGTTGACTTCCCTGGGTGATTTGGGAGAACAGCATTATGTTTTCTCTTGGCCTTGAAAATCCTCAGACTTAACTCACAAACTTTCACTTGAGCACTCACAATATCTGCTGTCTAACTGATAAATTAAAAATGACAGAAGATGAGAAATAGAGAATGAGTTGGCTATTCCGAGTTCAGCAGTAAAGGACAGTAGCTCAGATGATTCACCTTCAAGGACCAAAGGCAGAAACAACATCCCTTCAGATGATGAAAGCTGAGTGCTCTCCCCGAAGGGATCTACAACCCAGTGTGAATTTAAGGGATAGAGCATCTGAGGCTTGAGTTCCACTGAACCGTGAGGGTCAGTTCTGAGCAGTTGGGAAGAGCCTCCTGCCAGCAGGAGTCCAGCAGGCAGCCACTGGCAGAGGTGGTGGAATGCAGACAAAAGACTCCTTGGGTTATCCTGGATGCACAGTGCATACTTACACACCAGTGCTGCAAATTGAACCATATAATGATGTTACATTGCACCAAAACAGAAATTATCTGTATTTTTAGCAATAAAGCAAAAAAACAGTTCCTTTGCTTCTTTTTTGGCAGTGTATGCTACCTACACAAATGTAAACAGTGGAAATATGATTAGCCTTTGTTCATACCATTATCCCAGTTTGTTACAGTGCTTTAAACCCCCAAGGAATTTTACCTATTCTCTCCTTTTGTTGATCAATAGAATATATCATACTGCTGCAGTTGCTTCTTCTGTCTTCTGTTGCTTTTCATTTATTTCTTTTTTTTTTTTGACTTCAGAGCTTGCCTGTTTTTTCAGATGCTGAAAATTACTTAACATCTCAGTTTAGATATGACATAATTTACCGTCTTTCTAGAGAGAGAAGGGGCAAAACTACTGAAACAAAGCAATGTCTTCATCAAGTTGTTGGGGAAAATACAAAATAAAACACCTCATTTTTTCTGTAAAAATGAATTGAGAAAAGATTATGATCAAATAAAAAAATGTTCAGAAAGTTAATATATTTTGCAGAGTGGAGCTTTCATTTTGTTCTCTAGTCCAGAGTTGCATTATTTATTTAGTCATATGGAATTTGTCTCAGAAAAAAATTAAATTGAAAATTAGATTTCCCAGACCACATACTATATCATTACCCTAACACACATTAGTTTAACTGTGGTCATTTCAATATTTTTGTTTTAATGAAACAGATCAGAAATGTTTTCTCTGTGTAAAGATGTGTCATTGCTGCCTTTCAGTGGAGTATCAGAGATCATAAATACTCTAAAGAGGGCTGGTTAAAAAAGCTATGCTGATCAGATTCTAAATGCAGTCTAACAATATAGCTCTGTGTCTCAGCGCAGATTCATTCATTTTTAGCTACATTTCTACACATTTCCAGTGTACAGCTCTGCTCTGCCACACAACACCATTTCCAGTGCTAAAGGTATTTTAGCTATGCTGGATACTTCTGTAGAACCCAAAGGAGATACTTCAGAACTTTGCTGGATTTCTGGAAATTACTGTCTCTCTGGCCTTTCTCAGTTCCAAAGAAATATACTGTAGGGGTGGGTGTGTATGAAAAGTCATAGGTAAGGGTGAGATCAGTTAGTGGTTATTCTGCATGTGCCACTTCCTTCCATTAAAAAAGATATTAGTAGCTACGGTCATGAAATAAGTATCCGTGTGTATATTCATACATATATATATATATATATACATAAATATGTTTAGGCTATGTGTAGTAATATCAATTATTATAAATATTGTGTTAGTGACAGCCATTCTGCTGCCATCTTTTATCCAAGATTTAGTATAAAAACTCTGTATTGAGGTCATTGGGAGGTAGGTATAGAGAACTGGTTTTGCTTTCACTTCTGGCCCAGGTGGCTGTCTAAAGATTAGTTGCAATCTAACAGAAATTACATTCCATTAGATCTAATTCATAACCAAATATTGCAGGATGCTCCATTTAAGTAATAAATATTGAGGAAAAAACAATTTCAGAACATGTATTTAATCTGTTATTCTCATGTATTAAAAAAAAACTACAAATTTTTAATGATTCAAAGACAGGTGGCTGGACTCTTTTATAAACAAGTCATGGTACTGTCAACATTTCAGGGTGACAAGTACTATGTAAGCAAGATAAAAGGGCCAAAAAAATGCAAAGTATGTTACATAGATACATTTACATAGATATGTAGATATGTTAGATATTGTGAATGGTAAGGTACTTAAGAAAGAGGAATTACTGCCTAACAAAACCCTGAGCAAGTGAAACTATTTATGTGCAATGTTTATGGAATTTTTGCCAAATACTTCAGAGCATCAACAATTGTGTAAATCAGAATGGTATAAAATATGTCGCATCAGAGATAGGTCTCTATATTTTCAGTACCTGAGACCAACTTTGAGAACAGATCACATGAAGTCTGTTGAAAAGGTCAATTCTCAAAAATAATGTAGGCCCAGTTTCTCCAAAGTAATTTGGGTTTCATCTCAACAGAGCATTGACATGTCTCTATAAGTTTTTTAAGAGGTTATTTATAATTCTTTCAGTGCTAATTAAACATTCTGCATTTAAAAATATCCGGCATGTATATAAAACATAAGCATTTTTTCCCCAAGGTGTGCTGAGCTGTTTTCTTTAAAACTTGAAACCTGGGAACCATTAGCTCTCATTATCCAGAATATAGAGGAAGAGAAAATGCCAAAAACATCCGTGTGGCTACTACTTCAGTCAAGGCCCTTGTGTCTCAAAGCACGGGCTCGTTTGACACGTGTAGGGCTCTTTCTTTACAACCTGTTTCCACCCTTGAAGTTTAAAAGGAAAACAACAGTTGGGATTTCTTTTACCACAGACCTAAAATTGCTTTTTAAGAGTGTTCAGTATCATTATTCTTGTCATCCAGAGCGGAAACAAAGGCCAAGAGTAGGAAAAAAAAACCCAAACAAAAAACGTGAGTATGATTAATTAGCAGAGCTGGTAATAAAAAACAGTGTGCATGATCTGCAGATTTGGCCACTCAGCCTTGCAGCATATTAGCTAAACCTCTTCAATAATGTTGATTAAAGGTCTAGCATACAAAGTGTACATTTTTTTCCCATTTGAGCAGCATTCCTTCTACCTGTACACTGGCAGATCTGCAAAATAAGGAACAAAGTTGTAGAAACTTTTGGGTAGAAACTGCCTTTTTCTTTTCTTATTTTTGCAGAGGAGAATTAGTGCTGCTAGTTGATGGATATGTGGCTATAATAATTAATAACAAGTAATAAATATTTATAACTATAATTAATTATATGATGCATAATTAATTGTGTGCTGTATAATTACATAATACAAATATATTATGTATTATAGCTGTCTATCATCTATAATATATGTTATACAATTATAATTATACTTAATTATAGTAGTTCTAGTAATATCTCCCTATGTAGTTTGGCTACTATATAATTCAACAGTTTTATCATTGCTGTATAGTCAATACCATTTTAATACATTTTAAAGGCAATCAAAAGATGTTATTTCACATTTGAGTCTCTTCTAAAGGACCAAATATGCCTCTCTTACATTCTCTAAAAGTACTCTGAGGGAATGAAGTATCCATAGACTTTAAGGGCCCCTGACAGGCAATGCTTCAGCTCCCTTTACTGTCACTGTAATGCCAGCCATTTCCTCGTAATACAAATGGCTCAGCAGGCTACAATATAGCTGTTTGAGAGAGAAGTCCAAGGATCTTTAGAGCCTTTTCAAATTCAGGAAGTTCTCAGGAGAGAGAAAGTAGCATGTAGGTTTCCAGACATAAATATTTTTATACTAATTTTATCTGAGATCAAAATGTGCTCCAAGCTCCAATAAGCTGTGGTATATTTAACTGCCCACAAGTTTATTTGTTTTTCTGGAAATGTCCTCAGTGAGATCCTCTTCTTCCAAATACAAAATGACTTTTTTTTAAAAAACGATAGGTGGAAGTGTCTGACAGTGGCTGCCTGCAAAATAGTGTTATTTGTCTACAAACAGTGTCTCAAGATTTGTTGGACTTTTGTGCTTAGTACAGGGGAGACAAAATACTGAGGTAAAACTACCAAGCTCAGGAAAGAAGTCATGATATTCTGAGCACTGATACTTGAAGGTGGTCTTGGCACCCAGAGAAAACATGATCAATGCTGAAGTCAAATACCGCATTTATAAGTAGAATTTCAGCTCCTTTGGATCAAGATAGATGACTTTGGGCCACATTGTCCAATTTTAGCTGATAAGAGCATTCCTGAGTGTCAGACTTCCTTGACTGGAGAAGTTAATAGGGCTGCTGCTTGGCTAGTGATAAATTAACTGGTTATTGACAAATTTATTTGTGTCATGTCTCATACTGGGAAAGGAAATCAGCAGTTACGGAGACTAGTGATCCCCTTTACAGTATATTTTGATACTTCCAACACTCTTTTGAAATATTCTTCTCTGTGTTAAACCTGGTCTATTTCTGGCTAAAGATGAAAGTATAAAAACAAGGAGGGGTGAACTAAAAACATCAGAGTTTCTCCCTACAGCTCTAGGAGAATGCCCACTCCTTATTCTTTAAAAGGGTATGGTTTTTTATACAAGATTTTTTTCTCCATTAATCAGTTTAATCCTGAAAAGTGATGAACTCCTCTCAGATCTTACTTGTTTTACAACATTTTATTTACATTGAGATCAATGGCAATTATGGATGTTCAGCACATTTTAGAATCAAGTCCTTCATCTCTGTCATGAAAGGATGTTCTGCTTACTTCCATCTTCCATCTTCTTCCATCATTCAAATGAAATTAGTTTCATTTGCAAAACTGATGTTGCAAATGAATTTTTTGCGTATTCTACTCACAGTAACCTGTGCCTAGTGTTTAAGGGTTTCTTTCTGTTTCTGTAATCCCTGATTTTGGTGGTACTGGATCATGACGTGGAAATCAAGTATCAGTTTACCTGGCAACAATAAGCATATGAAATATTTATTAATTTCTGGAGGTTCCAATTATAGAGGTTTCTTTCTAAACTGCTAAGTGAAAGCTCAGGATGGAGTTGCTGTGGTAGGTACCAGTACAACCTGAGGACATACAGGCTGCTGTAACAGACACTGAGACTTGGCAGAATGAACCACTTCCAGATAGCTGGACTTCAGGTCACTTCATAGATTTCCAGTGCTTTAGTTTCAGATAACTGAGCGGCAACTGCCACAGTTCCCCAGTATAGGAATGAGAAGCTATTTTGGTCAGTTTATGCAGAAAATAGAAATGTTTGTTCTGACAGCCCATTAAGACTGGAACTTCAGTTTTGTTTGGGTTTGGATAATAATTTGTTCCTTCCTTCTCTTCATAACCCTTAGAAAACAAATGTTTCTGCACTTTCACCGTAAGGAAGCTCCTAAGCAAATAAAATCAGTTAATATTTTCCTGAATGCTGTACTATAAGAATCTATTTCATTCAGTGGATAAAGCCTGTCATACCAAAAATAAATGGGAGAAGGAGAGGGACTTGAATCCCCTGGTAATCAAACATTCAGAGGCTTCGTGGGGGGGCTCTGCAAGCAATCTGCAGCCTGGGAATTGCATTATATTTCATTACCCCAAGAACGTGAAGAAAGTCAGTAGCACAATGAGCATCATTCTGGTTTTGCACTCATTAAAGTAAAGCTTTGAGAAGACAATCAGGAGTGCAGAAAGTTCTTTACATTTTTCACAGCAGGGAGAAGTGCAGGTTATCAAAAGGCAGTACTGACAATGATTTTGAATGAGGCTGCATGACAGCACAACTAGAGACGCTCTGTCAGGCACTCCCAGCTCCATATTGGATATGCTCCTTTGCTCCTTTTATCTGGAGAGAGTGGAGCATTGGAACCAAACCTGCCAAATCAGATGCCACTTTGAAGACAAGTTTTTTTCCACTGTGCTTTCTTTAAGAGAAGCTTTATTAGAAGATTAGCTTGCTCCATTGTGTGAGGTAAACACTGCAGCAGCAAATGTATATTGCATGCTTTCTAAGATCTCTCCAGGTTATTACTTGTCTTTAACTAACCTGAGAGTCATTTTGACTACCTTACATTTTCTGTCTCTAAACCTATCAGATCATTAGCTAACTCTCATTTTTGTAACATTATTGAAGTTGGGTTTGCCCTTTTAGACAGTTTTATGTTTCTTTGTATGATGTAAGTAGGCAGATCATTCTTATGATTCAGTGCATATAGAGCAAATTACAGTGAGACTCAAATTTGAATTATCTAGATCCATCTCAAATAAGCTCTGAATGTGCCCCTGGCTCTTCAGTTGTCTCTCTGTTACCAATGACAGTGAAATCTTGTCTCCATTAATCTCATATCAGCATGCCCTGCAGTTAGACCTAAGGGAGAGTCCATCAGAACCAGATTCCTAGTGAAGACGTCGGTCCCTGAAATAGTAATTGAGCATCCATAATTGTTTGTTTTCTCTTACATAAGAAGAATAAAAAACAAATATCATTTGTTGAGAAAACATAAAAATGTTGGGACTGGGAAAAAGTTGGGACTGGGAAAAGTTTCCTATAAAATGTTATACTTGTATCCTGAGGTATGAGAGGGATCTGTACCACATATCACTGAATATCACTGAATTTTTTTTGAGTTGGAAGGGACCATAGAGATCATCTAGTCCAACTCCCCTGCCAATGCAGGACCACCCAGAGCATGTCAGAGCATGCCTCTCAGGACTGCATCCAGACGGGCCTTGACACTCTCCACAGAAGGGGACTCCACAACCTCCCTGGGCAGCCTGTTCCAG
>BJBW01016989.1:0-38044 GCA_004320125.1 Scolopax mira
CTGGGGAAGAACTTGTTTGGTGTGAGGGTGGTGAGAGCCTGGCCCAGGCTGCCCAGAGAAGCTGTGGCTGCCCCATCCCTGGAGGGGTTCAAGGGCAGGTTGGAGGGGGCTTGGAGCAACCTGGGCTGGTGGAAGGTGTCCCTGCCCAGGGCAGAAGGGTTGGAACTTGATGGTCTTTAAGGTTCCTTCCCACCCAAACTGAATTTCACTGAATTTTTTTTTAGAGTTGGAAGGAACCACAGAGATCATCTAGTCCAACTCCCTGCTGAAGCAGGATTGCCCAGACCGTTCTGTGATTCTAACTGCAGAGGTGAAGGTCTGTGGCAGCAGAACACAAGTTGAACTGACACATGGCTGCTTTAAGATACCTGATGTTGTTTTCTTGCTTAGTTTTTTGTCTTTATCCTAATCATCTTCAAATAGCTCTTTCTAAATATGGTGAGTTTCATGGAAAGCTGGAATTTTTTCGCTGGGAGATGATCAAGGTGGCCGCTTGCTGGGACACATCTGTCTTGTTTTGCCCCTTAATTAAACACAAAGGGGAGGTTTCATCAGCCTCCTTGTGCTCTGGAGAAGGCAGACCCTCACCCACAGCAGGACCATGGTCCTGTCCCAGGGCTGAGGAGGTGACTTCATTAATTAGAAGGAAAGACAGAAAAAGCAAAAGACTTTCTTCCTGCTAAAGGTGGGAGGGACAGCATTTCTAGGAAACTGTAATTAAGGAAATTGAGTTTCTTGGTGTTACTAAGGAAGAAGAATTAGGTGATGGGGATTTTGGAAACGGCAGCAAAAGCTCTGTAAAATTGGTGTTTGTCTATACAAAAACACTCAGGAGAGTTAATCCAAGCAAACTGAAAACTGAGGTATGGTTTTAATTTGGTTTGGCTTAATTCATCTTCCTGCTTTTACTCTGAACGAAGGTGCCCATGCAGGAATTTAATTTCATCTAATAAAAGTACTTAAATTCATATCCTTAATTAGGTTAGGGTGTGTGTTTTCTCCTTCCCTGAACCTTCTCAAGCGACCTGTGGCCACGGAGCTGGGCAGCAGCAGAAGGGCTGTGACACCAGTGCCAGGGTGATGTTGCTGAGAAGCCAAGAGGGACCGTGAATGGTGCAATGACCCTCAAATATCCACTTTTCCCTTCTGTGGGGTGTAACAGGGAGTTTTACACCGATATTCCTACTTGGGAGATCACAAAACCCCACAGCCCCTCAGCACACACAGCTCAGGAGCCTAGAAATGCTGGATTTTTGGGAGGGGGGTGAGGAAATAAGGCTGAAATTTGCCATTTAACCCGCATGAACACTCATTTTGAAGTTTGAGATGACGCGTTTAACTTTAGACCCATTCTGTATGTAGATGAGGGAAATTTATAAGTTCTGTAATTAAAGCTTGTCCTGATTTGTGTAACGGTGCTTTCGTATTGTTCCTGCCTCGTTATTCTACTTACGTACTTCACGTTACCTTTTTATTCCACTTAAGTAATTTTCCAGAATTAATTGCAGAACTTGGCAAATCCGTAATTAGCTGGTACAAGATCTGCGTGCAGGGGCTTGGGGTTTTTTTTTTTTTTAATCCGGATTTTTTTTTTTTTAATTTTTTTTTTTAAAAAAAAAAATGTTTCAAATGCTTGTTTGCTCAAGTGTGTCCACATGGATTTCTGGCCGCCTCGCGGGGTCCATGCTGACACCGGGGAAGGAAAAGCTGGCGGGGTCTGTGGATGAACAGTGTGCTGTGGTATGCGGTGGCGTGGCACTCCAGGAATTCGGTGATCTCTCTACATCCAGCGAGATGTTGTTTATTGTTTCTTTATAAAGGTTCTTTCGGGTCCATAAAACTTGGCCGGGTGACACGGGAGGGAGCGCTGTCAGCTTCAGGCGTATTCTGGCTCGACTCACCCTCATAAATATCCCCTAACGACTTCGGGTGTGATGTGGATCCGTCCAATCGCATTGGATGGGCTCTGAAAAGGCTCTGAAAGCGTGTCTCCGTGTGAGCTTATTCATTTAGGCTGGAAGGAGATATTCTTCCTAGTGAATTTATATTTATCTATTATTTTTTTTCATTAATGTCAGCGTATCATGGCTGAGGTTCTTCACTCCTGGGCTGAAAGCGTTCGGAAAGGTTTTATGAGAGATGATAAAATTAATGGGCTTTTAAGCCTTTAACTCTTTTGCTGCTAAATGTAAATGTCTCCTTTGTGTGACCCTGGGGACGTGGAGGTGGTCGTTATAACGTGGGAGATGACTGCGATGCAAACAGGACAATACAAATGCAGCATTTGGACTTTGGTCTTCTCAGTTCTTCTTGGCTGGTTTTTCCCATTGAAATAGGAAAATTCTGTCCCGTGGAAGGGATCACACTGGGATCCTGGGCACCACCCAGAAAAGACCAGTCCCCTCCTGCTGGCACCCTCCCTTTAAGTGTTTGTAAGCAGTGATCAGATCCCCCCTCACTCTTCTCTTCTCCAGACTAAAAAGCCCCAAGTCCCTCAGCCTTTCCTCATCGGAGAGGTGCTCCAGGCCCTTAATTATCTTTGTGGCCCTTTGCTGGACTCTCTCCAGCAGTTCCCTGTCCATTTTGAACTGGGGAGCCCAGAACTGGTCCCAGTGCTCCAGATGGGGCCTCCCCAGGGCAGAGCAGAGGGGTAGGATGACCTCCTTCCACTTGCTGGCCGTGTTCTTCTTGATGACCCCCAGGATGCCATTGGCCTTCTTGGCCACAAGGTTCATAGTCATCCTGTTGTCCCCCAGGACTCCCAGGTCTTTCTCCTCAGAGCTGCTCTCCAGCAGGTCACCCCCACCCTGTCCTGGTGCAGGGGGCTATTTCTCCCCAGGTGCAGCACCCCTATACTTGCCCATGTTAAATTTCATTAGGTTTCTTTCAGCCCATCTCTCCAGCCTGTCCAGGTCTCTCTGGATGGTGGCCCAGCCTTCTGGGGTGTCACCACCCTCCTAGTTTTGTGTCATCAACAAACTTGCTGAGGGGACATTCCATCCCTTCACCCAGGTCATTGATATTGAAGAGGACTGGACCCTGGACTCCAGGAAATAAAACCAATACAGCCACAATTCTCCTGAAATTTAAGAAATAAAAACTTGGTGTGGGTTGGATGGCACGTGTTGGTTCTCTCCTTGTAGTTTGAAACCTCAGGTGAAAGGTTTGACTTCCAAAGCTTTTGTGATCTTTGTAAAATCACAGCCAGGGAAAAACGTGCGGTCCCGGTGCAAAAAATCACACTGAAATGGAGTGGTGTTTCTGCCTCGAGCAGGTTTTGGGGGTTTTGGAGCTCTCAGGAGAGTGACTCCTTGAAATGTGGGGAAAGGAGTAAAGAGGAAAAGGCGGATTGTTGAAACGGGCACCGTAGCAACAGCATTTTGCAATGAGGTTGCAGTTTGCTGTTCCAATGAATTGCCAGCTTTCTGGTGGAAAAAATTCACGTAGCACGTTCTCAGGCCCAGAACTGTCATAACTTTTTCCCCTCAAATATCCAGTGTTTAACTCCAGGCTGAACATAAGCACTGATGATCCTCAGCGAAGCTGTTCTGTGCCTGAAACAGGGTTTGGGGGTCGGGGAGGAGCAAAGTGTGGTCCATCTGGGCACCATCTCAGAGGCTTTCTTTTTCTGAAGTAAGGGTTAATGACCTTTGAGAGTGAAATTTTTTTAACTACTGCTGACATCACAGTTTTATCCCTTTTCTAGGTACAAATGGTGATTTCAGGTTTTGTATTTTCCCCACTTGGAATTCTCTGTATTTCACTGAAACTTTTCCCTTTTTAAAAAAAAAAAAAAAAAAGGTGAAAAATCAAGTGTTTTTTTGGCAATGAATATTGGAGCTTTAAATTTCTCTTAGGTAACCTCTTTTTTTTTTACTTTTTAGGATGCTGTGACATCGAAACCAGTAATCCAGTTTCAAGGCAGCCAAGGGGTAAGTTTTGTGAGGGGGTTGAATTGGAGAGTTCTTTGCTGGTTTATACAATTAACGCGAGTGAGGTCCATGGTCGGTCTGTCTGTCTGTCTGTCCGGTGCCTGTTTGGGGGGGATGCTCTGATTTCTGGCAGCGGGAGGTGTGAGCTGCAGGGAAGGAACCTTTGCTCCTTGATGGTGGGGATTATCTCACTCGAAAAAACTCTCTCCCCCCACCTCTTTATTTTCTACCCTCACTAAATCCATAGCGATTTAGGTTGAAATTTAGGTTGTGGAGTTTTTTTGGGTTTTTTTTAAGCCAGGCTGTTGGGGTAGGAGGAGGGAATGGAAGGTTTGGTGATGGCAGTGGGTCCAGCCATCCATGGAAATCCATAAATTCAGTCTTCATGGGCACAAACTATTGTCAGTAGCGGCGCTCGGAGGCTGCTACGACTTTACCTGAAGCTTTATTTAAGATGATATTTAAACGACTGTGCTGCTTCTGGGAGTATCAAAAGGGTTTTTATATTTAGGGGTTTTATTTCTTTAACTTCTGTTCCAATGACTGAACCCTTCCAGGATATTTATAGATGCTTGAAACCGTCTGTCGTGTCGGTTACTGACAACACTGAGATTTAATTGGCAGTGTTTCTGGTAAAGTAACACAACTCTTCAGCGAACTTCAAAAATACCATTTATATACCTTTTAGCTACAAAAAAGCATGTGTTTATTTGCTGCTCTGCATAAGGGAGGGGAATTTAATATCCTTTTTTTCAAGAATCTGAACTGAGCTGTAAATAACTTCTTAAACTTTTGGGTGGCACACTAAAACTTTCAAAACTGCTTGAACTAGGTAGGCCCTAAGTCTGGCACCCTCCTCCCTGCCCCTATTTTAACCCTCTGATATTAGTCTCTCCGGGTCCATAGCACTTCAAGAAAATGTAGCAGGAAAGACATGATTGTTATCATAAGTTAAGAAGAAAAATACAAAACCTTTTTGGTCCTGGGAAATAAAGAAAGGAGCAATTTCCAGGTTTTTTTAACTTTGTTTACAATTAAGCTTCCCAGAAGGCTCAGCATGAAAGAGTAGATAAAAATCTGCAACTGAAGTTTGGCAGAATTAGAAGCGAGCAGCGAGGAAAACTTTGAAAGGTGGATGATTGGTTGCCATTAGATGAGCAAAGAGCTTTGCATGGAATAAAAGAAGCTACAAAGGCTGCAAATGCTTTTCTCAGTCCCTTTCTAGAGCACCTTGAGAGGATCTACACCTAACTTTTCCTGTAAAGCTGCTTAAGTTCTAGAAGTGCCTCTTCTCTTAATCTTCCTCCTCGAAGGAAATACAACAAAATGAATCAGAACAGCTTAAAACGCTCCACCAGCCTCAGCTGCCCTGTGCTCCCTGAGGTGGGTTTCACAGGGGTGCGAAACTCGGGCGTTTTCAGAAAGAAAACCTATTTTAAAACGGTGCAGTTCCTTATAATAATTTTAAAAATACCTTTTCTGCAGCTATGCAGGTCCTTACAATAATTGAAAATATTTTTGAACGGTGCAGTTCCTTTTAAAAATGAAAAATATTTTAAAATTACGCAGCTGCTTCACGTAATTAAAAATAAACATTTCATGCACTTAATTATATTTGAACCCCAAACTTTGAGAAAAGGGGTTTTGGTGATGGAGCTGCCAATCACCTGTAATTACAGCCCGGGAAGGGAGCGAGGCAGCGGCGCTGGGTGTGATGATGCCATCGAGCCCTGCACAGGAGGAGGAGGAGGATGTTGACAGCCCAGAGCTGACCTCCACACGCCTGGTTTTCAGCTGTTTAATTAATTGCACTGTCGAGTAAAGGCCAAAGGTAGAGCTTTGAAGAAAGCGAGACCCGGTTCAATGGGGGCAGATAGAAAGAGCTCTTTGTCCTTTTATTATTATTATTTTTTAGGGGGTATGACAAGAGGCTGGCAGCTGCATCACCATCTGGTTTGAAGTGTAGCACCCGAATATGTCCCCGTTGTGCCCTGCTTTAAGGAACTGGTAGAAGGACTTTAAATACTTTCTAGTGAGCCTCCTCTTGATTGTACTGAAAAGGGTAACATCAGTAATTTAACAAGCTCTGAAATTCAGATGATGACACAAAAATATATGTATTTTTGGAATACGCTTTGTCCCACTATACCTTAATTCCCCAATTCATTGCTTTCCTCTTTTGCTTCCAAAGAAAAGATTTCTCATTAACTTTTAAGGGCGGTAGGTTTTGTGCGTAGCACAAACGTCAGAGAGTGATTTAAGGCAGCGTCCAGTGATAGAAAACTTTAATAGTTTAACTTTTCTAGGTAAATACCTCTTTCACAAGAAGGAAAAACTTCAAAGGACTTGATGATTAGAGAAGGCAGGACATAAAATATGAGTTTAAAACAAACTGCTGCTTCCTGAATTTAATTCTCCAGAAGCCTCCTGACCTGTTGAATCTCATTATTGGTGGGGTTTTTAAATTACTGTGTCCAAGTCTTTCTCTTTTTACCTATTCCCAGAGTTAGCCTAATGAGTGCTGTCAAGGATACTCTCAACTTCTAATACACAAAAAACAGCTTTCATGTTTAATATCCTAATTAACCAGGGAAGGGAATTGGCCAGAAATAAAACTTGGGGGTCAGCAAGGTGGCAGCTCTGTCGCCAGGTGCTGAAAGGAGGATTTTTGATAGTTCTAACCCAAAATAAAACAGGTCTTTCAGTGACAGAGGGGGACAAAACCTCCTGCGTGGATCCTGGTCTGGATCAAATCTCAACAGAGATTTTATAAACTATGTCCTGTAAATGATATTTGCCTTGGGATGCATTTCTCTATGGCAATGTTAGTCTTGTTATTTACTTTTTCAAAGCAATAATCTGCAATAATCAGATTTTCAGTGGCAGTAGCTCGGTCGTAATTAGCAGAGTGTTACTCTGCTTTGAGATGCTGAAGTGGGACTCTGGGATCTTGCTTAAGAGCAGCACCTGCTTGTTAGTTTTTCATCATGAACCAGGTTTTCTTGGGTAGTTTTGTAAGTTTATGGAGAGTCTGGAGCCTTCTGCCTCTTTCAATGTGCGTGTAAATTAGAATTTAAGAGCTTGAGTACCAGAGTGTTACAAACAGTGGTAGTTGGAGTGTTTAACTTTACAAAAAAGGCTGAAAATGCTTCTATTTCTGTAAAAGCATGTGCAGAATTGGAGCTTAGGTTGGGTCAAATTTGCAGGTGCTTACTGGGGGGGGGAAGAATTGAACTGGGGAGAAAAAAACCCCCATCAGGTGCCAACTACACGTGTGTTCCTGCAGCTTTCTTAAATGTGACTTAAAAGGAACAAAACGCATTAACTTTTACGTGATTGGAAAATATGACGTTTCCCCCTGTTTCTTGGGATGAACTTGTGCTGGTATTAATAGGGGAAGGTGAAATTGCCGTTCAGAAGGAGCCATACACAGATGAGTATTACTTGAAAGAGGAGAAAAAAAAAAAAAAGAAACCCCACACAAAACCAGAAGTCACATCTGTAGGGAGCTATTTTTAAGTGTCTATGGTTACTGCTGTAATAACTCGGCACCAAAATTAGGGCTGCCTCAAAGCAGTTACCATGCTGATTCGGTGGCTTGAGAAACCTTCTGTTTCAGCTAAAAATAATTCCTAGATAACGGCCAGTTTGCATATGCTACAGTTTTCAGTACTAGAACAAGCACCGTTTAACACTGAAGTGTCTCTCTGGTTCCCAGCTCTTTTGATGTCCTTTGAAGAAACTCCAAAAATGCCAAAGTTGGGGCTCCCGGAGCAGCTGGTTGGTTTTTGTTGTTGGTTAATTTTATCTTTTTTTTTACAGTGGTAAATGATGAGCTGGAAGTAAGTTATTTTAGGATGTGAAAAAAATAAATTATATATATATATATATAATTTGGTTACATCTTCCAGTTTTATTTTCCGAGCCCGACGGCCCCGTTGCCACCTTCTCGCCCCGTTCCCAGCGAATTGATGGTGCCAACTGTAAAATACCCTCGATCTCCTGTTTACACAAGTGCCACCTTGTGCATGTTCTCAGCTGGTCTGTAAAGCAGAAGAGAATTTTATTCCCTCGGGAGGGGTGGGGGCAGAGGGTGCCGGGACAGATTAAGGGCTCAAGGCTGCGGCGCTGGTTTGGCAAAGGGAGATAACGGGGCTCGGCTGCCACCCGGGGCAGGGGGGGTGTCAGTGCTGCCTGAATGGCCACCAGATCTCCTCCCAGGTATTTTTAGTTCCCCATCTTGGGATTCTGCGGGGGAGAAGTGCCAGGTTGCAGGGAAGCCACCACGGTTCTCAGATGGGCAAAGCTGCCAACAGGCCAGCCTTGCCTCCCAGCATTGGGACGCCAGTTGGACCCCACCAACTTCCAGTCACCAGGATGCAGCTCACCCCAGGCCTTTCCTGGGAAGCTGAAGGAGGATCTCGGACCCTTGGAGAGGCACATGATGTCTCCATTGCCTTCTGCAGGTGTCCCCACTGCCCGGAGAAGGGACTAAGGTGGGCCTCTGGCCATGTAGAAGCTCCCTTTCTACCTGCATCACTGTTTCCATCTCTCTGGACCAGGTCAATAACATCACAAAGAAAGCCTTGAGTATAAATTACTGGTTTGCCTCCAGCCCAGCTCCCAGGAGCCATTTCTAGCCCTGATCAACAGCTCATCTCAAGAGGTCCAGCCACAGGGGATGTTCCTGATCCTCCCCTGGACAGCAGAGATCTGGCATCCTCTCCCAAATCCAGGCGAAGAGGGGTTTGTGCCCTCTCTCACTAACTCATCCTTCTGTATCCCTCGAGTCTCTCACCGGCTGTTCTGAAGAAGGGCAGGTCTGTTTTTTGAGGGCTGGCCAGAGGATAGAGGTGATCTTCATGGAGGGTACATGGAAAACTCTGGGCTGGCTCAGCTCAACGAGGGTCATGGCCACATTTCTGCCGCTTCTGAGAACATCCCTGTGGTTTAGCAGAGTGGCCCCGATGCACCCGGGCTTCCAGGCTGCTGTAAATGTCTGAGGTTGAAGGGAAACCACCTAAAAACCCTCCTGTACCAGCACTGGGCTTTCATGGAGCACAGTCATACGCAGATTCCACGAGCTGGTCTGCTCAGCATATATATTTTGTGCATATATGTGGCAATCCGGGTAAATATAAACCTGTGTGGTAGAGCGCAGCCTAAAAATAGGTTGAAGCTGATGTTCCTCCTGTCTCGTTTTCTGGAAACCATCTTAATTATCAAATATTGATGAGATAGTAGAGCTCGCATGCTGAGATTTATGTCGGATCTTGAAGGCGGAGGGGAAAGAGTTTCCCTTTTGAAAAATGAATGGGGGGGGATGGAGAAAAAACAATGCAGATCGCTGTGGAGTTGTCTGTGGAGCATACTTAATGCTTGATTAAATATTTAATTTAGCAGCAGCGTCACACTCTACTGTGAGCCATGAAATCTCGTTATGGAATTATAATCTCTTAAAAAAGAATAAGCATGCTACCTAGTGACCTGGCTTGTAACTATGTTTAGTGCTGGATCACTAATTCTAAAGAAACAAGCCTCAAGTGTTTTAAATTGAATATAAACAGTGGTAGCAAGTCTGTTCTGAGCCTGAATCAATAGAATTGGGTCAGATTCCTAGAACAAGATTATTGTGGGCTCCGCTTTGAAAGTCAGCAAGCGGCCGGCTCAGATCTCTGTCCTGGTGCAGACGTAGCTGACATTTTAGCTCTCCTTTACATCTCACTAATTCTGTTATTGTATGTTGTCAGTGCATAGAATTTTGCTAACTGGACTCCTTCCTAGTCTCCCGTGCAGTAAATCCACGTGTTTTACTCGGAGCCGGTTGCAAAATGGCTAAAAGCCCAGTGACTACGGGAAAAATTGAATTTTGCGTTAGTGTGGGCTACCCAAGTGACCAATATATTTTATTTTCTTTTTTTTTTTTCTCCTTTCAAACAGCACATCGCAATTCCAAGGCCTGATCGACCCACGGAAGTGCGGACTTTCACATTTTATCTTTCAAATATTGGCAAGGACAGCCCCCAGGGGAGTTTTGACTGTATCCAGCAGTATGTATCTAGGTGAGTGGTGCAGCAAAAGAAAACCTAGCCTTTTTTTTACCTTATCTTCTGTAAAATCTTTCCTTTAACAAGCTTGAACAAAACGTAATACGTGTGCTTTCTTTTTAGAGTCTCTCTAATCTGTGTGTGTCCGTTTGGGTAAGGAGGGGCTCACAGAATAATCTTTTTACCTTTCTCAGCCTCTTTCTGTCCCCTCCTGTTATTTAGATAACGCAGCCTCGGTTATTGCCCCGGTGACAGAGCTGTGCCCGTTTGCAGTGTCAGGAGTGCCTTTTCCATTGCCTTTCTTTTAAGGCTTTTAAACTGAAAGAAGGGAGATTTAGAAGAAATCTCATGAAGAACTTCTTTGCTTGGAGAGGCCCTGGTTGCTCAGAGAAGCTGTGGCTGCCCCATCCCTGAAGGGATTCAAGGCCATGTTGGAGGGGGCTTGGAGCAGCCAGGTCTGGTGGGAGGTGGCAGGGGGTGGCACTGGATGGTCTCTAAGGTTCCTTCCAACTCTGCCCCATTCTGTGATGTTTCTGTGGTTCTTCTGCAGCAATGGCAATATCCATTTGGATTGCCTGGGAAGCATACAGGATAAAATCACCGTGTGTGCCACGGACGATTCCTACCAGAAGGCAAGGCAAAGCATGGCACAGGCCGAGGAGGAGACTCGCAGCCGGAGCGCCATCGTCATTAAACCTGGGGGGAGATACGTAGGTAAGCACTAAACTTGATTGTGGGGGGAGTCTTCCCCACCTTCTGGAGTCAAACGCTTAGATTTGTTTGTCTTTAACAAGTATCTGGTAGCTCCTTGTGGGCGGCTTGATTTATTAGGGTGCTACTCTGCAGGTATTGTGCTTCTTCACAGCTTCCATCTTCACCCCAGGACATTCGTGGTGGGGTTTGCGTGGCCTTTGAGGGGCTCTCTGCACCCAGTCACATCACTCCCCGGCATTACCTCGTGTTTGTCAGGGGGTGATGCTGAGAAGACACTTGGCCACATCCCTCAGAAGTGGCCGAGCCCCTCACAGAGTCAGCTAAAACACACTCACAAATCTGGCGTGTGCCCTCGCCGGAGACCGTAACACACAGCACCGAGGATGCAGAGAGCAGAGCTCTCCTTTTAGTAAAGAAAGACACTAACGTGGTGCCACTGACAGCAGCCTTAAACAAACCACCTTATTGTGACAACGGAAAGAGAATTTTAGGGAAGGAAATAAAACAGTGGCAAATATCACAGGGCTCCAGAAGGACTTGAGGTTCAGGTCCCTGCTTAACCTCAGCCCCCTCACAAACTCGGGGCACAAATATTAATCAAAAAGCAGAGTTTTGGGGTTTTTTTTTCTCTTTTGAGCCTCTGTTTTTTCTGCAGCCCATGTGATCTGTAGCCACTCTCTTCTCAGAGGATGTCTGGGATGAGAATGGTGAGTTGCAAAATGTAGAACTGACCCTGACTCATTGTTTTATCAGCCAAGCGCTCAAAGCTGAGAAATAAGATAGTAATCAGGAAGGAAATGCATTGATTTCCTGTAGACTAGAGGATTATTTTGTTTAGCTTATATTTGAGAACATTACAGTAAGTGGATGAAGTTGTTAGGCTTGCGAGGGAGAAGATTCTCAAAGCAAATTGCTTCCCGGAAAGATGGAACAAAACTTTTGATTTGGAAACACTCTTGCTAAAACGTTTGCTGCTGTGAAATGGAGGCACAACCACATCAAACGGGGTGGAGTGGAGAGTTTGCTGCGTATATGAGGTGTCAGGGTTTAAGACGGGGAAAGGTTTGATCCAAGAAGGAAGATCCTGGGCAGGGATGGCCCCCCTGTGGGACGTGCAGGGGTTTGGGGTGCCAGCACCACGGGCTGAGTCAGGCTGGGCTGGGGGGAGAGGGCTTGGCCTCACATTTCCACGAGAACACTGAGCTCAGCACTTAAAACGTCACTGGAGTCATTCCAGGCAGCTCAAACGGGGAAGAATTTATATGAAATGTTGAAATTGGAGATCAACAGAGCAATAGAGATGTGCACTAACACTTGAACAAATACATATATAACTAGATAGCTGATATCTCGGGAAGGGGGATGTGTGTGCTTATATACATGCTAAATATGTGTGTGCTTACATCTATACATAAGCACAAGGATAAATATTTTAAAAGATTTTGTGTTCTGGCTTAACTCAGGTTTTTTTTTTTTAATTTTCCTATCACTGTCCCTTTTGGCTCCAGCCTTAAGGGGAAACGTCCCAATGTGTTTTTGCTGTTCACAGCCTGGCAAGAGCGAAGGGAGTTCTAGAAAGCTGACGAATCTTCTCTTGTCCCATTTCTGGAAACAAAGTCCAGTTGACCTCTGGATTTTTGGGACGTTTAACGTGTGAAAAACGTTGTTTTTCTCTCTCTCTCTCTTGTCTTAACTCAGCCCTGCCAACGGTGGGTCGTACTTGCTTGCATCAGCGTGGTGTGTAATAAGAAGCCAGGAAATGGGGACTCGGTTATGCAATCTACAGTTCTGTAAAATAAACACTGCAGACAATTCACCAGTATCTTCAGATGACTCAGTTGAAAACATTGCTTCCTAGCAGTGGAGAATTGCCATGCTGTGAAATCAACCCCCAAAATTCTTGCAGTAAATGCTGGTGGTTGTTTGTCCCAACGAAGGTCACTTTCTTGATTGTGTCTCCCTGTATCAGACCTTGGAACCTCCAAATGTTCTTTGTTTTTGATTTGCTGTTTTCAGGAAACCTGCCTTTGTGACCTGTTTCTGTAGTCAAAATAGTCAAATTCTTTGATTTGTGCTTTAGTGAGTGTTGTGGGAACTTGTGTGAGGGTTCTAGTTAAAGCTGTTTTCCAGCAGGAATGGGAAAAATGAATTCTTGTATGATGCTGTCAGGGACCAAGAACCACGTTTGCCGTGGAGTGGAGGAAGCTGCCTCCCAGGGCTTGAGATGAACTTTTGAGACAGCTTGATGTTCTCACGTCCATGGAAATGTAATGGGAGGGGGAAGCAGTTATTACCCCAATGGAGAAGGGGTTACTCTATGAGAATGGAGAGTGTGCTAATGAATAGGCCGATGGATCCGTGTTAGACCCCATTCATGTGGCTGTGTTTGGTGGGGGGAAGGGAGGTGGACCCAGCCCCATAAAGTTCCTATTGTTCTAAAAGCAGAAACATCTGCTGGAGTAGCATTTTTTGCTGAGATCAGCAGCGGGGAGCCGCTCGTTGACCAGTTCTGGTCTTTCCACTCCATATTTCGACTCTTCTACATAATAATGCAGAATTTTCTTCTCATAGGGAGCGGGGCGGGGGGAAGAAAATGGTTAGATTAACCGTGGGGATCCATGCACTTGGGATAAATGAAAAGCTGGCAAACAAAGAGAGCTTTATGTGAGCTTGTGGCCAATAATGCTCAGGTTTCCAGAGCTTGGTGTTGCTGTTTACTTGTTACAAGCTTGTCACAAATCCTAAAACTCACGGGACACTCGTTCTGGCGGCGTGTGGGAAGGGATGGGGTGCTCCTGTTTGTCCTTCCTTGTCATCTCGTGGCACTTCAGGTGGCGACTGAGCCCCGTACAGGTGTTGCCAGACCAGCTGGTCTTTGCGGGGTGACTGCTGCAGTTCATTCTTCTCCTCTGGTTTTAGGCAAAAAGGTTCAAGTGCGTAAACCTGCACCAGGAGCTTCCGACGCCGTTCCCTCCAGGAAGCGCCCGACGCCAGTCAACCTTGCCAGTGCAATAAAGAGAGGCAATAGTGCCATTTCTCAGAGGCCCTTCAAAGATAGGGTTGTGCACTTACTGGCACTAAAGCCTTACAAGAAACCTGAACTTATTCTCAGATTGCAGAAGGATGGACTTTCTCAGCAGGACAAGGATTTGCTGGACAACCTTCTGCAGCAGGTTTGTACCCTGATGGAGGCAACGATTTAGGTAAAGGGAAAGGTCTTCTTGGAAGGGTGGTCCCTGCTCTATCAGCCTGAATGCAATCTCTGTGTCTCAAAGCTGCAGCTGGAAGTTGCAGGCCATGGCTGACAGAAGGTGACAACTCCTATCACTATTGTTGCTAGAGAGAGCAGAAACCTCTTGTGTGTACACAACTAAGCTGTGTGACTTCTATTCACCAGATCAGTCAATTAAGAGAAACATTATTCACGGGGAGAACTATCTTAACAGAGCATCTAGGAGCACTTGGAATTGTTATAACCTCTAAACCTATATATTTATATTCATGTAGACATAAAGGTACACGTTTTATATTCATACATGTAACATTTCCTATATGAAGGAAAAAATCTGTCCCTCTCCACTAAGCTTTACATCTTTGTGTTGCTCAGCCCTGTGCCTTTCCAGAAAAGGCAACTGGTTCCGTGTGAAGATCAGGCAGCTCCTCGCAAAGTGTATTATTTGTGTGTCAAGTGTGAACTCTCCGAGCTGAATCAGTTCTTAACACTTTGAGTCACGTTGAAGGTGCCATTTTAGGAATTGCAGTAAATACCTTTATTGCTCCCGCAGTGTAGAACACATCATGGATATTTATTTAAGTGCTGCAGCTGCCCTCTTTCTCTATTGAATTACTTTTTTCTTACTCTTTTCCTGAGCTGAAAAGAATGAGAAAGTGAGGAGTCAATTTGTCCAAGGGCACGGGTCAGGTCATATTGAAAATGGAGTTATTGCTGGCACAACTTACTCCTTCCTCTTAATCCCGTAGCCCTTCATTTTCCTGCAGTGCTAGAATTCTTATGAGCACTCTTTTGAGTGCTATAAATAGGTTTAATACTAGAAATACCGTTTCTGATAATCACCTTTTATTGATGCTCTTCCAAAGCCCTGGCAGGCAAGTGGCAGTGTCGGCAGCGTGGGCCTGATTGGCCTAAATGCTGATTTGGCTGTAAATATATTGCTTGTAAACTTTAATCTCCTTTCAGCACTACCAGGGCTCTCATCCACAAGCAGACACAGATAAGCTAAAAATTACAGGCTGCGTTAAAGCTACATGTCTAAATACGTCTAGGTGTGGGTTTCATTGTACTCTTGCATCTCTCGTAAGGACTCAGTGTTCCTGCTGGCCTTTTTGCCTCATTTTGCAAGGTTTCTATTTTTGGGAGGCCCTGGGGTGGAGCTTGTGGAGTCTCACACCAGCAAAACAAGGAGGGAGCAACTCTCTTCCCAAAGAAAATCCCAGTTATTCTTCTTCCTGGGCTCCCAGCTTTGCCGAGCGGCGTCTCTCACGCTGTAGGAGGAGGCAGTAACAGGAGAGATTCTCTGAGAGTTTGTTTTGGTTTTTTTGGGTGGTTTTGTTTTTTTTTTTTTTGAAAAAAGAACCTAGCTTTGCTTTTGTCTCTTGGGCATGTCTCATGGGATATCGAAATGTAAAACACAGCTCAAATTCTTCTTGTATTTTGGCTCAGGATTTTGGAAAGCTGACAGAACTGAAAGGAAAAACAAAGTGTTTGTCATGTAAACTGATAACTGCTTTTTTTTTTTGCTTATCTGGAGAGCTTTGCTGTGTTAGTTCTGCAGCTTTTTTGCTTTTAAATTCGTAGAGATATATTTTTTTAAATACTAGGCCATAGTCTCCCTAAAGCAGCAGCAGAAGAACTAACAGCATCTTCAGTTAGACTTTGCACTTGCTTTTCTGAGGCTCTTTCTGTTGTGTGGGTAATAGAGATTCACAAGCACCAGGGTCTCCTGAACGGAGTGAGCGATGGAGAACACTAATCCTCAAACAGATGCACAAAATCTCCACTGCCTGAATAAAACATATTTGGATTTAATGCATTTGGATTTAATAGGCTCGTTAAATGGAGTGGCTGAAGCAGTGGGTTTGGGACACAGCTGCTGGCTCTGCCAGTGGATCAGCCCTGCTGTGGGCATCATGTTTGGCACCTCTGCCTCCCTATCCCTTTATTAAAGTCAAATTTAGGCCTTTATTTTGTTTCTAAGCTTGCAGTCCTCTGCGCTCACCTGAGAAGGGTTCACAAAGACATTATAGTACCTCGGAAAACTTTTTGCTTTGTGCTGACGTTGCATTTTTCAGCTGTGTAACCAGCAGCAAGAAGTTAAATTTTCAGTCTAACTATGGAAAGACTGATTAAAATGGGAAAACTCTCAACAAGTTGTTTCCATTCTAATACAATCCTGCTGTTTTCCAGCAGCGTTTCCTCTCCGTGTGGGCACCGCGCAGAGTTTTGGGGAGGAAACTGCAGGCACTAGAACTGCATCACATGTCACAAAGCTGCTCACACAAGTGTCCCTGGCTAATTGCAGGTGCTCTGTTGTAAAAACCCTGGGCTGTAAGCTGGTAATCACAGGTTTTGTTCCTGCCCTGAAGTTGCCCTGGGAAAAATTTTCCTCCATGAAATCCAGAGCCGCGCGGTGTAACCGGCCGGATCCAGCGCCGTGTGTCTGTCCTGCCTTCTCTTTGCTGAGAAAGCAGCTTTCTCTCACCTCTTTCATGGCTCCTGCTGGAGAAATTATCTTCTTGGCAATCGTTAAGTAAGCTCTCACCACAAAAAGCCCCTCTATCAGCTGATAAACTGCACCATTTTAGCTCTCGGACGGGTATGATAAGTGCACTGCCTGTTCCAATGGGAGGAAATCCCTGGAAATAACCCCGAAACTGATGTTGTACCGTTCCTGAATTCCAGGCTGAATAATCTCTTTAGATATGACTTGTTTCCCAGTAAATTTGATAGACTTTGGAAGCTCATAATAAACTGGTGCAATGGGAAGGCACAATTTGATTAAATAAGCCAAATAATTAGAATCATAGAATGGTCAGAGTTGGAAGGGACCTTAAAGATCATCCAGTTCCAACCCCCCTGCTCTGGGCAGGGACATTTCCCGTTAGAGCAGGGTGCTCAAAATCCCATCCAGCCTGGCATTAAAACACTTCCAGGCATGAGGGATCCACAACTTCTCTGGGTTAATTAGGAAATTAAGTATAAAATCTCTGCTTGTTCTCTGACATAACAACTGCTGGGATTTTTGCCTGCATCTGAGATGATTTTTTTTTTTTGTTGTTAGAACAAGTGAGAAAATTAAAAATTAAAATCCCTAACAGTTCTCTGTTTTCTTTGGGTTTTTTTTTTTTTTTCTTTTCAAAATACTTTTGTTTCAGGTGGCAAATTTGAGTGCCAAGGACAGCACTTTCACACTGAAAGATTGTGTATACAAAGAAGTGCAGAAGGACTGGCCTGGCTACTCTGAAGGAGATCAGCAGTTGCTGAAGAGGATACTCGTTCGGTAATTATTCCATCTTCTCTGTAATATCAGCCAGAGCTTGAAAATACTGCCCCGGGTCAGTTGCTATAAACCGGGGTGCCTGAAGTCGGTAGAACCATGGTAAGTGGAGTGTTTGACTTATTTTAACGTCAAGTAAATCTGTTTGTCATCCAGGCACTTGTAGAAGTCACTAAACTCGAACATCAAAGTGGTCGCGCTCTTCAGGTCGACCCAGGCTGCCTTTAAATCATTGTGCTTAAAAACCAAGGGGACAAAAGCTGTTATAGTTAAAAAGTTAATGGTGGTTTAAAATCCTGGGAGACGAATGGATTAAGGCAAATGTGTCCAGCTCCAAGTCTCCATTGAAACTCTCCTTTCCTTTTGCCGTATCTCCTCGTGCACGGCTTCCTGTGCCGTGTTTGTTCAAGGCAGGGAGAGGGACCTTACCCTGTGGCCACGTCCCCTAAAGTCTTGCTTGGCCACTTTTGTGCCCTGTTCCTCTGGATGTCCCTGTTCCTCCTGAGCCCTTTTCTTGGGAGATACTTTGCCACTTCATTTCCACGGTGTTATTTAGATCTTTGTTCACCGTTGCAATTTCTGTTTATTATCATGGTCGCCCCACAAGACTGAGGTTTGAGGGGAGCAAAGGATGCATTAAAAAATAGGAGGTGGTTCTGTAGAGAGGAGTTCCCTAAAACACCTGCTGATTCTGACCTCTCCAAGGGACACTTGTCCTCTTGGTCCTTCCTGAAAATACAGATAATTTTCCTCCCAAGCTCAGGAGCTCTTGGCTGTCAGGCAGCAGGGAAAGAGGTACATCTCCCCAGTTTCTAGAAGAAAATCCTCTGATCATTTATATTTCCCCCTTTGGGTTTTCAGGGCGTCTGTACTGACTCGGTACAGATTTTTGTAATGCAACAAGAGATTTGACTCCACTTGTTACTGCGATTTATTTCACGGCACTTTTGGTTAAGATTAAGTAGACCGTGCTGTGTTTGAACAGTTTCCCTGATTTGAAAGCGCAGTTGGCCTGGAGATGGGACTTTGTTAAACCAACAGAAACTTGTACTTGAAGTGCTTTGGCACGTTAAAGAGAAATCAAACTGGTTTAAATGGCCTTGATGGTGAATTATAATTAAATGGAAAAATACAACTGCCATGCAATCTTTATGGCTTTCAAAAAAAGTTAATTTCTCCCCGCAGAAAGCAGTGTTTACTGCTTTTTCTAGAATTGTGGCGTTCAGTTATGCGAAGGTCTAAAAATAGACCTTGGAAAGGATGTATTCAACTGTACAAACAAAGCCCCGCTCAGCCGGCGCAGGTAATGAGGCTACAAAATGGAAAAAACATGTAGGGATGAAGACAGGAGAAAAACACTCACAAAAAGGGCACAGGCACCAGACGTAGGGCTTTACGTCGCCGGCCGCACGGTTGCCTGGATCCAGCCAATTGTTGGGTGTCCTCCTGGGTTTCAGGTCTGGTTGCCACTCCGTGCTTCATCAGCTGCAATAATTGGCACATCTACAGATATTAAAACTATATCTGACACTGCCTGTGGTGGACTAACCCCTCTTTCATTGTGGTTTTTTGGTGTTTTCCATCCTTTTTTCACCATTTTTTGGAAAAGTTTTTCCGCTGTTACGAGAGGCGCTGAGTTGAAAGTCATTGTCTTTCGTCCCCCTTTTTTTAAAATCCCTAATTAACCTGGGTTAATTGGTAGGAGATGTGACAGGATCACTCAGCCCACTCAAACAGCATCCAAAAAACCACTTTCACTGCGGCGTTTATGGAATATCGCTCTTCCCCTTCCTGTTTTCACAGTCTCCGAGCCCTTCACTTGAGTTGATCCCTGGCTGTTGAGATTGTTCTAAATAAAATTAAACAAAGGGGCAACTGAAGCCAGAGCAGTGGAGAAATTTCAGGCGCTTAAACGTCGCTGCAACACGGCCAGAGGTTCATGAAAATCTTGTAGAAGTCACAGGCCTTATCTCTGAAATGATCTTCCCAATGTCTGAAAAACATCTGTGTGTTTTAAAGCCGATTGTAGCCTCTTGGGGAAGAATTTAGCTGTTGGTTATTCAGCCTGTACAGCTGGTGACAAAACGACTGCAGAGCTACTTTATTAAAACCTTTAACCCCGATTATTAATTTATTTATTTATTCTGTTTGACAGCTTGATGCAAGAGTAGTTTTTCCTGGGTGATTAATACCAGGTCTGGCTGGTGGCAGGAGAGTAGGGCAAAGCTGGGAAATTTTACTCAGAGAGAGAGAGAGCCCCTTGGGTGGTGGGGAGAGGAGATTCCCCAGCGTGAACGTGAATTATTGATCATGATTAGAATGACTTGCATTGTCCTTTTTTTGGCAACAAGAGGTTTCTGTTGTTTGTCCAATACCACAAAGACTGACCAGAGTAGCGCTATTTCACATGATGCAACTTAAAAGTATTATTATGAAGCCCTAAATGTAAATCCTGGTGGATCAATAATACTGTATGTAACGGTTTCTGTTATAATCCTGCTTTTCATGGACCCAGAGGGCCTTCCTTCTGAAAAAGGACTGTAAAATGTTGTTTAATGGTCCTAATGAGCGGGAGAACTTTCTCTCCCAACATCTGAGCTTGAGTTTTGACCCCTTTTCAGAGCGTGCTGGCTCGCTGAATTTTCTTGTGAAAACAATTTTAACTGGGTGAAACAAAGTCAGCAGAAATTAGTTTAAATGCTGTCTTGCTTACTGAGCTGTATTTCAGTCAGTAGCCGGAACAGATACCTCCTGTGCACTTTAAAGTTCAATGCCAAATCTGTATATGGATCATTTTTCTAAGGTTGCAATTCATTTGTTGTAATATCTATGTCACTGGTTCAAGAGAAAAGAGGCAAAACTGTCAGCAAGTAAGTTCCACCCTCGTTTGGGACTCCTTTCATGTGTCTGATAGCTCAGCCTGCTCCCTCCCTGCAGAGCATCACATCGGGGTGTTACCTCCGTTCAGAGAATCACAAAAATCATGGGAAGACAAGAAAGATAAGCAATTGCCATGTGTTGTTGATTGATATTACTCTGTAGTAGTTATTTCTTCCCAGATTTTGTCCGAGATCAAAACTGTAAGTGCCTGAACGAGCTGCTTTTGTGGCATCTGCAAGCAGTCAGGATTTGAGCCCACAAAAAGGCTCTTTGCTCCACAGGCAGGTTTGAAATACCATCTGTTGGCTTGTCAGGCACGGGATTGGAACAGCCTGGAATTCTGTTTTTCAGGAAACTCTGTCAGCCGCAGAACAGCAGCGGTTTTCAAGGAGAAGCCCCTTCCCTGAGTCCACCAAAAGACAACGTGAACTCCAGCTCTCCTCCTCAGGTAGGTGATCCCTCTCCAGGGGGGGCTCAGAGCTGGACCTGGGGTCCCAGCCGAGCTGTTCAGCTTCTCTGCACCCTGTAATCACCTGCTGCTGGAGCTGGGAGGTTCAGAGGTTGTTGGGTTGGATTTTTTTTTTTTTCCATTTTATTAACTTAGAATCTAATTCTGGCCTTCCTCAGCATCTCTTTCTCCTCTGGATGTGGCCTATGGGGAGGATCTCTGAGAGTGTGTCTTAGGTTTAGTTTTAAGGGCTACATTTTTCTTCCCCAGTGCCTGCCTCCCTCTTGGAGTTCCTGGGAGAATGAGCTTGTGTTTTACTCATTACTAATAATTGACTGGAACGAAGCAGTAATAAGTAGCTCCCAAACACAGTTGAGTTATTAAAAACCTTGACCTTTTGCAACCTAATTGCCATGACAGATCAGGGGCAGGTTGCTCTGCTCTTTGATTTGTTGAGATGCTGGTGCACGGAGCTGTGAAAAGTACATTTTCACTGTATTTTTTTTCCATAGTAATAAACTGGGAAGGAGCTGCATTTGCCTGTTGTGTTAAGCAGGGTCTGTCCCTGCTCTTCCCAGTATCTCTTAGCACAGGCGTTTCTTGCAAGCGTTGTGAAATACCAGCTTCCCTTCTCAGCTGTGGGTCAGCCCAGACAAGTTGAGTATTTATTCTCCTCCTGCCAGTGGAATGTGTAATGCCTACTTGTCTGGACAGACGCGCTGAGGATTAGTGGCAAAGAATATTAGCAGGTAAAGAAATTATGTGCTTTCTGGCAGTGAGAAGGGAGGCAATGCTCTGTTCAGAACAAGAACTGGGCAACTTTTTTGCCAGGTGCCTAATTCCAAATCCTCTCCTGCTCTGCTGTGGGCACGTTCCTGGTGAATAAAGAACAAGCCCCTTCCTTCAAGTTTGCCTGGAAAGACACAGTGCTGTTAAGAGGCCGGTCTTGTGTTTTTCTTAACCTGATTCTGAAAAAAATGTAGGTTGGAAAATCATCTCCTTTCTGGTTGTGCATCTTCTGAAAGATGCAAAGGTCTGTAGGGGATGATCAACACTTCCAAATACTTAAAGGGTGGGTGTCAAGAGGACAGGGATGGTCTTTTTTCAGTGGTGCCCAGTGACAGGACAAGAGGAAATGGGCGCAAACTTGAAGGTAAGAAGTTCCACCTAAAACATAGAATCATGGAATCATTCAGGTTGGAAAAGACCCTTGGGATCATTGAGTCCAACCATCAACCCTACTCTGCAAAGTTCTTTCCTACACCATATACCCCAACACCACACATGAGGAGGAACTGCCTTCACTTTGAGGGTGGCAGAGCCCTGGCAGAGGCTGCCCAGAGAGGTGGTGGAGTCTCCTTCTCTGGAGACATTCCAACCGACACGTTCCTGTGGACCCTGCTTTAGCAGGGGGGTTGGAAGAGATGCTCTCCAGAGGTCCCTTCCAACCCCATGTGGTTCTGTGATGTTTTTGGTCTTTTGAGATGACCCAGTTGAAACTTCGGGTGGTTGATTGGTTTGGATCTAGAAAATGCTGGTGAAATAGGGGCAACCAAATGTGGAATATAAATGTTTCCAGCAGTGCTGCTGCCATGGCTGGTGTCAGGCCGCAAACCACAGACAGCTTTTTCTTGTAAGCAGTCTTTTTTTTTTTATTTTTTGATGTTCTGTAGCTGTAGTTGCTATTTAGAGAAGGGGTGCCTGCTAATGGTTGAGATCCCAGCAGAGGACTGGGATTTTGTGGTCTGGAATGCAAAATATTTAAATATTTTGGGAAAGTTCAGTTGGGGAATGAAGGCGAAGGGAAAAATAACTTGGTGTGGTGATTCCAAGGAAGCGTGGCACCTACCCCCTCAAACCGGAGAGGTGACTCTGGGGAAGCTGGTGTGTGTTGGCTTTAGAAAAAGGAGGGTAAAAGGTGGCAATTTTAAAATCTGTTGCCCGAGACCTGTGGGCAGGGTGAGCAGCTTCTCCTCCTGGGAGATGGACACCGGCTGGTGTTCTGCTGGGAAAGGAGGCGTCCAGGATGTTGCAAAGCCGGTTCGACGTGCTGTCCTTCCCCCTCCAGCAGCTCCTCTGCCTCCTTACCTTCACAGGTGGAAGGGATTCCTGCTGCTGCTGAGCAGAGTGTCCTTGAGACCCCTGGAGTTAGCAAAGAGAAATAATAATCAGCCTGGAGAAGAGAAGACTTCATAGCAGCCCACCAGTATCTGAAGGGAGCTGCAGGAGAGCCAGAGAGGGACTCTTTGTCAGGAAGTGCAGTGACAGGACAAAGGGTAATGGTTTTAAATTGGAAGAGGGGAGATTTAGATTAGATATTAGGAAGAAATTCTTTAGAGTGAGGGTGGTGAGACACTGGAACAGGTTGCCCAGAGAAGCTGTGGCTGCCCCATCCCTGTTCAAAGCCAGGCTGGATGGGGCTTGGAGCAACCTGCTCTGGTGGGAGGTTGGAACTCAATGATCTTTAAGGTCCCTTCCAACTTTCTATGATTCTATGGAGGGGGGGCAAAGGAGTAAATTGGTGGCTCTCTGGCTACTCATCCAGCTGAGTTTCTCCGACGGAACAAAATTTCCGTTTGCAAACACATCTCGGTCCTGCCTGAGACATAAAGAAAATAGTAAAATCTCCAAAAGAAATAAGCAGAACTATCGCTTGTTTTCCTCCGGGCACTAAATCATCTTTCCTCCCGGTTCCTGCAGCCCGGGCAGGCACACACCAGGCTGCACTCATGGCTCTCCAAGGTAATTTTAGCCAGACTGAGCCTGGCAGCCATAGTTCAGGCTCTGCGTTGAGCTCTTCTTTCTCCTGCCCAATGGATGGGTTCTTCCAGGCTGCAGCTTCCCCAGTCTGAACCACAGCCCGTGGGCGACCTCTTACTGGGAGGTGTGGGCACAGATTGCTTCTCCGAGCCCATCCAGGGCCGAGGGGACACTGGGAACCACTTCTCTCTTTGCACTGCTTATTTATTAAAAAAGGGATTCTCAGGTTGTGTTGGCCCATGTGATGTGGCTTTTAAAGCTGCAGCAAATGTCCTCTTTTTGCCTTAAATTCTGAGAACTCCAACAGTTACCATTTTCAAGCTTCTTCCGGGAAATGCCTCTTTCTGGAGAAGAGGAAGGAGTGGGGCTGTGGGGGTAAAGCTGCTGACCACAGAGTGGGTAAAATGAATTGGGAATAAAATGCAGGACTTGGGAACCCCTCCCTGTGCCAGAGATCTCAGCACGTCTTTCCTTCTCAGGGACTTTGAGGTGCTCTAAATGTCCTGCCATGACCAGAAGAGGTGACAGATGGGTTTTTTTAATGGTGGTTTCTGTTCTCTGCCAAATGATGGGGACAGGGAAAGGACAGGGTTTTACTTCTAAAGCGCTAGATTTGAATTAAGTTGCGTTGAGAGCAGGCTGGGTTGCATGGCCATGGTGAAAATAGTGCAGATTAATAGTTGCTGATACCATGGTGGGTTTCTCTAAGCTCTCCCAAAGAGCCACGGGCTCCAGGGCCGTTGGGATTGTCAGGAAAGGATGGATCAGGATCTGTAGGACCTTGTGGTCCTGGAGCCTGTGCCCAGGAGCAGCCTCTGAGCTGGGACACTTGCTGGCAGCAGAGCTCTTTTTCTGGGGATATTTCCTTGTTTTCTGGTGTTGCACCACCACCTAGTGGTTACAGCCTCCAAAATTCCGCCGTCGAGATTTCAAAATTTTCTTTTTCTTTTTTCTTTTTTTTTTTTTTTTTCCTTTTTTCCTCCCTAGAAACGATCCCAGCCTCTGGAATTTATCGATCCCCTGGCCAACAAAAAACCCCGGATCTCTCATTTGGCTCACAGAACTCAACCCACTTTCAACGGGAAACTGAATTCTTCCAACGGGAAGGATACCCCTACCCCTACCCCTGCCCCTGCCCTGCCGCCAGCTCTGCCCGAGGCCGTGAGCTCCAGCTCCAGCCTCCCGCTGCTGGAGCTGCCGAGGCCTCACGATCCCCTTTCGGATGTCAGCAACGACCTGACTCACAACGGCAGAGACTGTGAGAACCCGGAGACGGCTGACAGACTGACTCATCCTCTCCCGACAGACTGTCCCCAAACGAGCAAGCACAATTGCAGCTCGTACGTCAAAACCAAGAAAAAATCCAAAAAGCACAAAGACAAGGAAAAAGAGAGAAAGGAGAAGAAAAACGAAGAGAAGTGCAAAGAGGAGAAGCAGGACTGTGAAGTAATAAAAAATGCTGATTTAGTTAGTGTTCCCCAGGAACAGGTCACAGGTGAGTACGGTCTGAGACGTCCTCCTGTACGGTTTGTGCTAATATTGTAGAATTTCTGCTCTAAATCCATTTGAGGAAGGAGGTGGCGTCTCCACTTGCAGAGACCGTGTGGTTAATGAAATAATATCGCTCCGTCCCTACCTACGAATCACCAAATGTGCTTCCTCTTGAAAGAGGATATCAGGTTTTTCCTGTTTAACCTTTCACGCTGCTTGGAACCTGCCTCAGACCGTGTCATGTTTCTCCTCGTTAAATTAAAAGTGGTATTAATATGTGGGGATGAAAGGCAGACATCAAGATGTGTCGGAAAAAAGCAGAGCTGCTTGATTACTTACGGCTCCTCTGCTGGTGTGTGGTGTTGGGATGACTCTCGTATTGATTTTTAACTCAGTAATGAAAAGTTAGTCACAAAAGCTTTTAATATTGCGTAGGGAAGCGATGGTAGATAAGTCCTGTGATAACTGTTGTCGGAGCAATGTACAACAACCAGCTCTTTCAGGCTGAAGGAGCTTCCTTGTTGTGTCCCTCATCCTCTGAATTTCTGTTTTCGGGATGAACACAACAGTGAATCTTTTACCCTTTGAGATGCGATGAAAATGTTTTCCATCAAACCAGTGTGTTTCTAAACCAGTCCTACCTCACTTCTACATACTTTTAGCAATTAGGGCAGATTTGATTAATCCCATCGGATCCTTTGCTCGTTTTCCTGTTTTCTGCTCTTTCCTTACACTTTCTTACAACTCCCCAGGCGCTGGGGCTTCCCCTGCAGCCTCTCGGGATATCGCAGTCCCCATCCCTTCTTAAATATCTTCTTGAATCCATCTGGTTTTCCTTTCCCCCATTGCTACTTTCTGGCCCTTAAGTTCCTCCTGGTGCATGAAAAATCATCCAGTTTTGGCTCAAAAGGGTCAGTAACTTGGAAACCTCATTTGTTGAATTCCTGGGAAGGGAGAGCTCCACAGGGCATTGAGTTCTCTCACCTTCCCCACAGTCTTTGGAGCACCTGCAAAATGCATTTTGACTGCTTAGCAGTGATTTATTATTTTTTTTTAATTACATCTATGGTCCTGATCATTGTGTGGCACCACAGATCCACGCTCTTCAGATACTACTTCTGCTTTGATCTTAATTTTTGTAGTTTTTTCTGTGAATGTTGTTTTTCTTCCCCCTGTGTCTTGGACGGCAGTGGGTAGATACAGACACACTCTCTCTGGATGTAAGTTTTTGTCAGTGTTTCTTATAAATACCAAAATACCCTGAATTCTTTCTCCATGAAATTGCTGACCTTTTATCACCTTTTCTGCTCTGCTTTCAAAACAGCTTAATGACTGGCTCTTTGTTAATTAGTAGGAGCTGGGTTTTGTTCCTGCTGCACTGCTGATGTATGCGAGGCAATGAATCCGAGCTGGACTTGGGAGTAATCATAAACAGGATGTGGTCAGTGGCTGCTTGGATTCTGTACAGCCAGTTTGCATCTCAATTGGGATTTTTTTTTCCTTATTTCATGCAGACAGCATGGGCCCTGGTCCTCCTCTTGCTGGCAGCCCTCCCTCTGTCCCCCTCAGGCCAGGGACTGCAGGGAAGCAGAATTTCTCCTGGGAGGTTTTTTCCAGAGGCGGCAGAGGGACTTTTGGGGTCCTTCCAGCAGTCAGTAGGTGGCACTCACAAGCAAAATAAACTGTTTTTTCTCCCTTTCTCCTCCACAATCTTCCTTCCCCATGGTCTGCATCCTTAAGGGTCTCCATTCTTAACGCTGGTGGCCAGGAAGGGACGAAAACAGAATTGACTGCAAAGATCTACAGCAGGAATTAAGACCAAGATCTTTAAACAACACAAGTTTTCTGTCCTTCTGTTCTGCTCAGGAGAGCCTTTCTGTGGAAATTCCGAGAAAAATCGACTTTTAAAAAGCTAGAATGAGGTTGTTGCTTTTCCATGCCTGTGTTTATTATGTGGGCATTTTACACAGGATTGTAAAGTCATGGTGTGGGGATGGATGAGGCTCGGGGCTCACAGGTACCTGTCCTGGGCATTTGGAAAACTGCACAATCCAGGAACTGCTGGCTCTAAATAACAGGCTCAGAAAGAAGAGAACAGAAGAATATGCTTTTGAAAGAACACACTTTTGCAAAGTGGTTGATTTAAATCCTTTGCAGCCTTCTCCCCTTGCCTCTTATTTTGCTGCCTTCCCCTGGGTGCAGTCAACTCCTTGATTGGGGCTTTCAGTATAATACACATTTTATGAGAAATATCCCCTTTCAGACCTGTACCCAGCTGCTTTCTTCAGCCAAACTAATAATGCAGCATTTGGTTTAGGTTGAGAATGGGGTCTGGGGAATCCTCTTCCTCCTCAGGTCTTCAGTTCCCTTCGCTCAAACTCCTAAATACCTAAATATTCTTTGCCCAGCCTTGCTCTATTCGTGTTTCTTCAACTTCACAGAGCAGAGAGGGCAGGGCAGTAGGAAAAAGCTGAATGCCTTATAAACCCCTTTGTTGTACCCTGTAGGAGTCTGGGGTGTTCAGGGTAGGAATCTGAACCTGGAGTAGGAATAGTAGGAATCTGTGTGCTGTAGAACGGGGAGAAAAGAACATGCACCTTGCTCAGCCCCTCTCTTCTGCTCATCTGGACTCGTAAATTTATTTTGCACTTCAGCTGTGGTGATAGCAGCATTGTCCCTCCCTGCAGGCAGTGTTTAGAAACCAATTAAATGAAGGTTTTTTGCTACTCGTTGCATTGGGTAATGTTGATACCATTGTAGTTTCAACCACCTTATTATAGAATCATAGGATGGTTGTTGTAGATCTTCTGTCTCTGTCAGTTCAATGCGAAACAGAAACCCTTTAGAACTCAACAAACTGCGTATTGCAGATGTTTATGAAGTTAATTGCCTAGAGCTTTAAGGTTTAAGAATGTCTACAAACAAGTTTTTATTTTTTCAGGTTTAAATGGAACATGCAATAATTCTAGTGTACCAACATCAACTTCAGAAATGCCAGATTATTTATTGTAAGTATATTTATCAGTTGCTTCATTACTTTGAGATTACGTTTCAAGCTAAAAATCACAATGTACTGGGGATTTTTGTTGGACTTTACTGTTACTTGATAGAACTTTTTAAGGGAGATTTAAAAAAAAAAAAAGAGTAAATCCAACTTTGCAGATAGTTCCTGAGACTAAACACGTATCAGATCTGTTCTTTCCCTCCTTGTGCAGTTTGAGGTTATCCTCCTATAAACCAATTTGTAAAGTATTTCAAGAAATATTACGTACCTTGAAGGGGTTTGAGAGGATTAAACATCTCCGTGTTGGGAACTTTAAAGAGGAAATTATCTCTAATGTTATGGAAGATGGGGCAAGGAAGGATTTGGAGAGGTTAGCTAATTCTTACCCTCCTCAGAGCCAAGATCATCTACATAAACCAGCGAAACATTCTTCATGGGGAGGTTATAACCTGTGGGTTAGGATGCGAGTCGTTTCACCTCTTGACTTTTTAATCAGATCCCCTTGAGGTTAATTAAACAATATACTTGTCTGCTGAAGCACAAAAATCCCCGTGCGTGAAGCCAAAAATCTGCATAAAACCAAACCTGTTACAAACCAAGTTGGGTGAGAGCGAGAAGCGTCGCTGGGGGGGACGTTCCCTGCGCCCGCCTCTGCCTGGGGTTTTAACACCATCAGCTCTGGGCTGGGAGCACTCACAGGGAGGAAGAGGAGGCATCCACTCTTGGCTCTGCCCGAGCAGGCACTGGAGTTGACTGGAGGATACACAGGGCTCTTGTGTGGTTACAAAACCGTGGTTTTGCTGGGCTCTGTGAGTTGGCATTTCTAATACCATTCAGAGGAATGCGAATGGCTGGATTGGGTTTTGGTTGGGTGGTTTGTTTTTTTTTTTTTTTCCTTACAATGAATGTGCTGGTCCCTCCTAAAGAGGGATATCACAACCCTTTGGTCCATCTCCAGAGAAATCCTGTAAGGTTTATGAACTCTAAGGTCTGTTGTCACACTTGTTAATTGTCTGATGGGCAGCTCCTTCAATTATAAGAGCCGTCACTGCTGTTTTGATCGTGGAGGTGTATGTTTAATACCAGTGAGAACAACATCCTTATAGTAATGTGTCCTGTTTAGATGCTTATTTATACCAACCCCTTGTAAGGAATCAGTTCGTTAAGGCCTGAGTGTATTTAGGTTAAGAGGGTGGAAGTTTTCCCTTAATTTGTTAAGTCCATCTGCGTGTTTGTGTAAGAAGGCGGCAAATTAGAGCTGTTGCCTACAAAGAGATGAGTTTTACCAGCAGAAGTAAAAAAGCTGTTGGGCTTTCTGCAAAATATTTGGTTTAATGGCTTTTTGCTGAGATGAATAATTTTCAAAGGGCTTCAAAGGTGCCTCTGTTACCCCTGAGCTCTTGTTTGGATTCACGTTGGGAGTCTCCAGAAGGTGGTGGGGATATATTCGATCTGTTCAACGGGGTTTCTCGCCCTGCGTTTTGCCACACAGTCATACTGTGAGCATTTTGCAACGATGGCTGAATGCTTTTTGTGTTCCTTTAAAGACTCTTAACACTGGAAGCATCGTATTCCTGCTGTTCCAAGGTCTGGCACAGATGCAGAACTCCATGTTCTGTGGGACAGCAGGAGTTAGAAAAGCTGTAGCAGCGCTATCTGAATGTCCTCCTACACCCCCAGCTGCTCCCAGGCTTTGCTGTACCTGCATATTCCACCCTATCTGGCTTAGATAGGAAGTTCTGGGAGCAAACACTGTCTTGTTTTACCCAGAACTCAAGGCAATAATCCTGATGGTTTTGTTGTGGCAATGCAAATTGTAAGAAACCATTTGTTTCCAAACGCTGTCACCCGGTAGACTTGTCTCCCTGGCGTTGCGGTGCTCCTCACCGTCTGGAGGGAAGATTTGCTAAACTGATTAACTTAAATTATTCTCCCCTCCAGAAAATACGCAGCCATTTCCTCTTCAGAGCAACGTCAGAGTTACAAAAACGACTTCAATGCAGAATACAACGAGTACAGAGACTTGCACGCCCGGATAGAGAGGATAACGCGACGGTTTACGCAGTTAGATGCCAAGCTGAAGCAGCTTTTGCAGGGCTCTGAAGAATATAAGGTAGAAACAGAAAGAATTCTTTGGGTTTTTCCCTCTATTTTTTTTTTTTCCCCGAATGGTTTAGTGTCTCTGTACACGGGGACGGGTGGGTGGCTGAAAGGTGCTGCCCCACAGCCCACAAGGGGTGGATGCAGAACGTGCACCCAGCTGACAGCTTGGTGGATTGTTCTTAAAACAGCCCCGTGTTCCTTCATTTTCGAGCTGGAGCACACATCATGGTACTTGTTGACAAGGAAAGGCCTCAGTGAGACAATTGGAGTCCTCAGCCAAAAGCTGCTGGAAGCTATTAGTGTATCCCAGCCAGCAAAACTCATATTTGCACATATGGGAGCGTATCGGGGCTGGAAGGGGAGTTAGTCCGGGGTCATCTGTTCCTCTGGAATCTTTGATCTTAATAATGTAGCATTATTCAACTTGTCAGACTGATTTTTTAAAAAGAGCTTTAACTATTCATTATCTTGAGCAACTCACGGAGTATTATAAACAGCTTTTTACAGAGCACCTATTGTACTGCATCCTTCCCCTCTCTTAGAGAAATTCAGGCATTCCTCACTGAATTATTTTTACATATTCTGGGGGAAAAAGGAGTCTGAGCTGTGTGGAGGAAATGTCAATTATCCTGCCAGCCCAGGTGCCTGTCACAGGTAGTTCTCATGGTTGGGGAATGGGGCCTGATCCTCCCAGTGCTTCTGGTGTCAGGACCAGTATAGGAATGGAGTCAGTGAGGCTGGTTGTAGCCATCACAGAGGGGGGGAAGTCATGGAGAGGGTGGATTTTAGTCAATATTTGGAAGAAATATGTACATTGAGCCATCGCTAAACCCTTGAATACCGCAGTCGGTTGCAGGCCTGTGGTCTCTTTTGAAAATAATAAGCTGTCTCTTCCTTTTTAGACCATCCATGATCAAATTTTACAGGAATATCGGAAAATTAAAAAGGTAAGTAAAAATAGTTGGCCTCAAAAAAGGCTTTTGGGTGGTGCCCTTAGTGTGAGTGAAAGAGATGGGTTTGGGCCAAGTGAAAGCCCAGCCTCTGAAGCTTTGTGGCAGATCGTTGTTCAGCTCCAGCTTTTCCCAAAAAATGATCCTTCCCTGATCCCAAAAGGATTTGTGGAGAGTTGAGGCTGCTCCTCGGATGCTGGGGGGGAGCATTGAGCTGCCGTGTGGCAACACAAGAGCAAAACGTGTTAAATTAGTGCCTTTATCCCATCAAGGAAAGAACAGTTTGTGTTTCAGATGCTGGGGCTGAGTGATACCGGGCTGCCCCAGGCTCTGCTGGGATGTTGGGGTTGATTTGGGCTCAGTCTCGAAGTGTTGAGTCACTGGGGAACGTGGTCCCCTGTGGGGCTCAGCGGGGCTTTTTGGCACGTGGGGCACACAGGATACTTTACATCTCTGTATGTACATGGGGAGCAGCAGTTGTTGACTGGAGGGATTTATGATTTAGCTGGATGAGGTAGGCTGGGGCTTCCATACGCTACGGGGTGGGTTTGTTTTTTAAAATCTACAAATATGTCCCTGAACCCTCTTGTCCATGAGGGATTTAGGAGCTTTTTGAAGAGATTCCCTGTGTGTTGCAAGCTGGTCTTTGTTTTAAAGCTCCCAGGCTTGCACAATTTAGTGCTAACGAGGGAGCAAGGGGCAGGTGATGCTTGTTGGAAGCTCATGCCTGTGTCCCAGTTGCTCCCAGTCAGGCTGAGCACCCCTTTTCCCATTCTGAGGCTCCTGCAGCTGGGTATTGCTGGAAGAGGATTTTATTCTTTGCCCCGTTTGACCAGAATAGGTCCATTTTAAAAGGGCATCTACTCTTCCAGCCGAAAAAGCTTCATTCCTTGGTTACACATTTATACTCTGAAGTCTGATAACCTCATCTGGGTTCAGCGTAGGTGGTGTTGAGTTCTGAAGAATTGCCTTCTGTCGCTGCATTTCTCATTTTTTTTCTTTTTTTTTTTTTTTCTTTACAGACTAACCCCAATTACAGCCAAGAGAAGAACCGCTGCGAATACCTCCACAACAAACTGGCTCACATTAAAAAACTGATAGCAGAGTATGACCAACAGCAGTTTTAGCTGGTGCTGATCCAGACTGGGTAGGGCAAAAAAAAAAAAAAAAAGAAAAACAAAAAAACAAACAAAAACAAACCACAAAACCACAACTTAAAAAACAAAAGTTACCTGGACGTTACGTTCCCTTTTATACAACTTAAGATTCCTTTCAGAGACGAGCGTTAATTCCTTGTGGTGGAAGAACTTGGGGATTTCTTAACGATGCCGAATCTGTCGTGTCCGTGCCTGAGCCCAACGCCCGGCACGGTCCTCTTTGAGTTTTAGCCTCTCTGAATGTTGGGATGTAACAAATGAGGAGGAAAAAAAAAAAAAAAAGGAAAAAAAAAATCCAAAAAAAAGAGAGAAAAAAAATAAGAAAAAAAAAAATTCTGCTTATTTGAAGCCAGCGTTTTGACACTTAAGGGAAAATTTGCCTAAAGTGAACGAAGCTCCCAAAGGTTAAGAATCAGTAGTTTTTCATGGATTAAAAGTTTGGCATGAAGTGTAATTACCCCTGGCCCGAGTCCGCTGGGTTACAAATTGTCCTTCAAATGGTGAGGAACTGGAATGCTGCTAGGTTACCTCCTTCTCTGGCACCTGCGACTGTTCATATGCAAGCTGTCTGCTCTCCGTGGCACCGCGTTAAATACACCACGTACCCAGAGCTCTCCTTGGTTTGGTCCTGCTTTTGTCATCTCCGGTGTGTGCTCGCTCTCCAGGTGGTTGTGTCAGTAGGAGGGGATGAGGATCAGCCCCAGGGATCTGCATTGAGGGCCTCCTGCAGTGCAGAGGTGGATCCTTTATGTTAAAAAAAATCAAACCAAACAAAACCACACAAAGAAATAAATCCCAAACCACAAAAAAAAACCCCAAACAAACCTACCCCAATTATCTTTTTTTTTTTTTTTTACCTGCTTGGGCTTTTGGAAGCAGGGGGCATAAAGGTTTTGCAGTGGCCTCTCCAGCTGCCTGCCCTTCCCCTTCTCCTCCCAGCACTGGGAAGATTGAGACCTGTCTGTCTTTTGACTTTTATAATTTTATACCAAGGCAGCCAACTTTATTAATTGCTAATGAGACTATGGTCTATTTTTGTACAAAAAAAAAGACAAAAAAGAGCATCTTTTTCTAAAAACTGTGCCTCCCTTTTCCTTTTAGGCCAAGTGTTTGAGAACCTTTCCTGTCTTATAACTGCAGTATTACTAAAGCTTATGGGATACTTACCCAGAGAAGTTATTTTATTACCTGTAACTGACCCAGAGGAGAGGAGGGGGCTGGGGGGGGGAGAGGGGGGGGGAATGCTGTGCTTTCTTTGTGGGTTGTTTTTTTGTGTGTGTGTGTCTTTCCAAAGAAGCAGCAGCAGCAAAATCATTCTCAGAACAGGGCACCCGAGCGTGAGAGAAGTAAGGTAGCGTTTTCCCAGGCGGGTCACTTCCACTCTGGGGCTTTATCTCGCCAGCTTCTCGGTGCAGTCTTTCTTCCTGATTTTGTTTTTTTGGTGGTGGTGTTTTGTTTTGTTTTGTTTTTTTTTTTCTGGTTGGCTTTTTTCTTTTTTTTTTTTTTTTGGACTTGAAGGGAACATTTTTAGAGTATGGCCAGGGTGTGAGAAACACGCCAAAAAGCACAAAGGTGTCCTTTAACTCCGCTATTTCTTTCTCTCCCCTTTTAATCCTGCCAGCCTGTGTGATTTGACTTCTTCCCACTTCCGTTTATCTCAAAGTAAAGGATTACTTTCCTGTGGCTTCTCCTTCCCTTGGAGGTTGCACTGAAGAGTCTTTCACCCTTTGAAGGAGCAGAATGGCAGAGTTAAGGAGGGGGAAACAGTTCTTAACACAAGGAGTAATTTAATTATTTTTTTTTCCGCCCTTCCCCCTCCAAAAGTGGGTCCATCTGCTGTATTTAAAAAAAAAAAAAAAAAGAAAAAAAAAAAATTATTAATAATTCCATTCTGGCTCCATTGGTTTTGCTGCGTCGTCTGGCCAGGGCCACCGTTTTTGTGTTGTCACTTGCTGAGTTCCGAGTTTCTCTCCCTGCCCCGTTGCCCGCAGGCGCCCGGCGCTCGCCAGGACTTTGCCCTCCCCGTTCTTCAAACCAAAAAGCCACCAGCTGGCAGGAGGTGGCCGTAGCTGTGCCACCCGTGGGCCACGGACTGCCACTGGATGGCCACGGGGTTGCTACTGGTCTGCAAGAACCAAACCATGGGACATGGAATGGGGGGAAGAGAGGTGATGTCCAAGGAGGGTCCGTAGGGTGGGAGCCTCTCCAGGGAAGCCCCGATGAGCATCTCGGGGAACACTTTGGTCCCATCTCTTCCTCTCCAGATAAAGCCAGCAGAAGGTCAGGGAGCTGTTTCTCTTGTGGGCATCCCCATTTGTGTAACGCCGGTGGCCCCCGGGGCTCCTGCTCCTCAGGGAAAGCTGGAAAATACACCAGAGTTGAAGGCGAGGAGTTTTTTCCTCCAGGAAACTCTGTCCTCCTGCTCGGTGGGGTCTGTCACTGGAGTGTCTTAAGCAGTAGGTGGTGGCAATGTCTGAGCTGGAGCCTTGCGTCAGCAGCGATTCCAAAAAACCTCCTGAGCTGGATTTCACCAGAGCCCCAAGGATGTGGGAAGGAGACTTGGAGGAACTGCCCCACTGTGAGATTTGTCACCCCAAAAACCCCCTGCCAGACCTGCGAGCGGTGTCACCAGCTGCTGGTGACACGTTTTGATGTTCTCGATGGCAAGGCTGAATTTCCTGATGCCACGGAGCTCAGTGGGACCTTCATCATCATCATCATCTCCACGGGGCTTGGTGGGACCTTCATCATCTCCAACTGCAACGTGAGGAGCCCAAACCTCTGCTGGCAGAAGAGGCAGCAGCTACGAACCCAGGATGAGTAAATTCTTCCATGGAAACACTTCTCCTTCTGATCCTTAATATTTTGACTGGGATATTATTTTTTTTTTTTCTCTCGTTGCTTTGGAAAGGGGGGTGGGGGAGGGGAATAGAGATGGATCTCAATCTTTATACATCTGCTATAAGATATTTTTGCAAACAGAGTTGTATACAAAGATGTATTGTGTACATTTACATGTATATTCTGGAACTTCTAAAATTTGAATATAAAAACTGAAAATATTTAATGAATATCCAAACTGTGAGACCCAATTAGCATTCAACAACTTTCTGCTTCACTTTTCTTTTGGACTGTGTTAAAGAATTGTAGTCGAATCTGCCTTTTTTTTTTTCTTTTTTTTTTTTTTTCCTTTTTAGAGATTATGAAGCTAGGCAAAATTTGTGCTTTTTGGGTTAATAGAAACCAGTTCTAGGTGATTAAGTATGATCTTAACTTATTGATACTGTGTTTTACTTTGTAATATTGTACTGTGGATAAAAACTATATTGAGCCATGGAGTTGGAGTTTACAAAAGAGCTTTTCACTTTGCCAAAATGTTACAATTTAAAGGCAGCATAGTCTTCAGCTTTCCTAATCTTTTTTCTTAAGAGCTAGTGTCTTTTTTGTACACTAAAAAGCTGAATGCTGATTTTGCAACATATAATAAATTCACTGTATTGGAAAAACAAGCAAACAATAAGGTTGTATATTTCTTTGCTTCTTACTGCAAGGAAACTCCAAAGGGAAAGGTGATAAATGGCTGACGAGGAGTTTGGAAGCAGGAAACTTAAAGGAGCCGAGTCAGTTGAGTGAGAGAAAGTATCAGAGCAGTAGGTAAGAGAAACACCAGAAGGAGAAGGTCCTTGCTGTGGCCCATGTCTTCTCCCACGTGTACGGGCAGAGCTCCTGCCCAGAAATGCCACCACGGAGCAGCCCTGCTCTTGGGAGAGGTTTTTCTGGAGCTCTGGTGGGACCAGCCTCTCCAGAGGCTGGAGGTCTTCCATGGAAGCACTTAGAATCATAGAATGGTTACAGTTGGAAGGAACCTTCATTGAGTTCCAACCTCCCACCAGAGCAGGTTGTTCAAAGCCCCATCTGGACTGGCCTTGAACCCTTCCAGGGATGGGGCAGCCATACTTCTGCCCAGGGTTGTTTTTTTTTTTTTGAAAAGCTGCTTTTGAAGAGGCACCCATGGTTGGTGTCAACGTGCAGGTTGGCTTTAGAAGGGGTCCTGTGGGTGCAGAGCCTGTGGGGGGAGCTCAGCCCTGGGCAGCGGGTGCTTTGGTGGCATCAGAGATGCTGCTTCCCATGGGGTGGGTGACACTGGAGCTTCCCAGGCCATAGTGGCTCTGGGCTGGGGAGGGTCCAGACGTGGCTCCAGTGCCCTTCCCTCAGAGTCTTTGCATCTCTGGGAAGGGGCTGCTGCCTTTCCCACTGGGCTGAGCTGGGTTTGACGTCGGAGCTCGCTCCTGTTGGGATGAGTCAGGTCCCTGGGGAGCTGGAGCAGGGATGGGGATGCAGCCGGAGCGACGAGGAGGGGATGGGCCTGGTGTAGATGCTGCCCACGCTGCCACCTCCACCGTGGGGCTGAATCATCCAGCGACAGCTCAGGGGACAAACAGCATCTCCGTTGTAGCCAGACTGTCCGTTTGTCCAGCTGTCACAGTGGCCATGGCTTCTGCAGCATCCCCGGCGAGCGGCGGAGCCGGGCAAAATAAACCACCACGGGCTCTGAAAAACCTTCTGTCCCCCTGGGGTGGCCCTTTTGGGGTCCCCTCCTCTAGCACGGGGTGACAGTCACAGGTTCGCTGGTCTTGAGACCCAAAGCACTGGCAAAAGGTCTTGCTCGTTACCCTGTGCATAACGAGCCCACGTTCATTTGCTGTAGTCCAGGTCTACCTCCCAAAATATGGAGGAAGGAGAAATAATGTAGAGATCAAGTAACATCTTATCGTTATCTTGGCTTTTTTTTTTTTTTTTATTTTAAAATAAGGGGGACAGGGAGGGCTCTGCTCCGTCCGGTCTCACCACCCCCACGGGAGCAGGAACCACGATGCAAATCCCCAAATCATCAGGTTCTGTGTTTCAAATGTCACCTCTGAGACAAGCTCCTGGCCGACCCCCCCCCCGTTTTTTTTATCATCTCTTAATTCCTCGCTGGGGTGAGTGTCACCCCCGGGGTGTTCATCTGTGGGGACACGCGTGGGAAGGGTCCTTGTCCCTTCCCCTCCCAGGGGAATTCCTCTCCACCACTGGCAGCTCCTGCTCTGGCCGGGGTCACGCAGGGAGCTCGTTAAACTGGGAGCTGCCCCAGTGGAAATTTACTGGCTGCCTTGGCCGTGCCAGCGCCAGCCGGGCTCCTGCCACCACCCCCTTATCTGTGCCCGGCCGGGGGGGACGAGGACCAGCATCTATTCTGGGCTACGAGCCCGTGACCAGGTCCAGGAGGAGCCCCGAGCTCCCCAAAATCCGTGTCACACCTGGGAAAAGTCTCCCTTGGCCCCACGGCGGGCACCGGCTGCCCTGCTGAGGGTGGCAGAGATGACCCCGGGGGTGTCCCCCACCCCTGCCCCCAGGGATGCTGGAAACGCCCCCCGGAGCACCCTGGGGGTTTTATTTTTCCTCCCCACCTTTTTGCTCGGGGCTGGTTTTCCAGGAGGAGGAGGAAGCTCGTTAGAATAATTTGTCCTTGACACGCTCCGATGGTGATGGCAGCTGCACCCCCACCCCCCCACACCCCCCCAGCACCCCCAATCAGCCCTTTTTGGGGTCCATCCGTGCTGAGGGCATCAGGGAGGATGAGGAGCTACAGAGATAACGAAGAGCCAGAGCCTGGGGGTTGTTTTACACCAGGGGGGGGAAGAAAAAACCACACACACCCCCCCAAACCAGGGAAGGCTGGGGCTGTTTTGTGCCTAAAACACATCAATCTGGGGCTGCGCTTGGCTTTGGGGGGGGAAACAAGGAGGGGGGGTTCTGACTGTGTGTCCCCCCCTTTCACGGGGCATGGAGCATTTCCCGGCAGCACCGGTGCAGAATCCCCCCCCCCCCCCCAAACCTGCTTCTAACGACCCTCTGAGGAGTTTGGGGTCTGTGAGAGGGAGTCCCTTTTTGGGGAGGGGGTGTGTGTGTGTGTTTGACTTTGGTAGCCTGAATGGCCATCCTCGGGGATGGGAGGAGGAGGAGGAGGAAGGGGAGGGGGGGGGGAATGTCTGCTGGAAGA
>BJBW01016994.1:0-14910 GCA_004320125.1 Scolopax mira
TACTGGGGACAAACTTTGCATCCTTGCTTCCAACTTAAAATGATGCTAGAAATTCCTAGCACGTTGGCTCAGCAGCAGCAGCATTGAGCCAGTCATGACCCTCAGACCGGACACACATTCCTGCATCTGTGCCACAATGATCCCTATTGCAGCAGCCTGTGGGCTCCTGCTGTAAATCACTTATGTACTTTATGATTACTGTTTAATGCATATGGAAACAGGGAATAAAAGGAAGAAGCAGGAATAGTAATTACTTCTTTATGACCCCAGAGTATCACTAGAGAGAGACTCACGCTCTTACTGAGTGTTGACCCTTGAAGCTTCACAGTGGAAACCATCAGTAGGCATGTCATGCAATACAAGCGACTGCAGCCTTTTTGTTTCAAAGTACAGGCTGCTTACACTGTGTCTGAAGAGGGAGGGAAAGCTCTGAGTGCATTAAGGAACATTTAAAAGATAAATTGACTTGTACATTACCAAGGTATAGTTATGGAAAATAATCAGGGCATCTTTACTAAATGTGTATGTCTCAATGCCACCAATACAGCAAGAGCTCATCCTTTAATCTATTAGCTTTAAAATGTTATTAATCACATTTCAGAATATCTGTTTTTCCTACAACATGATTTGTAAGGCAATAGAACAGTGAGAAAACTGAAATAAATATCCCTGATAAATAATTTGCTGGTCTTCAGCACTTTAAGGATATGATTCTGGGCTAGACACACACAGTTACCTAGTTGTCCTGTGCCCAGAGAAGATAGCAAGCTAGGTGATGAGTTCTCAGGTTGTCCACAGTCCTAAATACTTTTATAAGCTAGCACACATTTTCCAAATTAAAATTATGAGCTGCTACAGTCATAAACAGTCCTCTTAGAAGATCTAAGGCTATGATCACCTGCAATATGTCCTCAAAATTGATAGGATGGACTAAAGTTGCTTCTCATGGTTTGGGTGAGGAAGTAAACTCTAGCAGAGTGTTTTTATGCCTTAAAATTGAAGATCTCATTTTAGAAAAATTGCTTGATTGTAGTTGTGCAAAGAAAGATGTGATACGGTGACATAAATGTTAACAATCAATTTAATCCCATAAAAATATTTTATAACAAATCAGCCCATAGCTGACCTGAGGGGGCACGAGGTGCCCAACGAGTGTTCTCAGGCACTGTGAGGGCCATCAATTCCTGTGGGCCAGAGTCCAGGGAGCCACAAGCCAACCCCCTAGGGACAGCAGGGCAAGACCCAGCAGCCAGGTCCCATCCCAACCCCAGCCAAGAGCAAGACCCCTGGAGGCATCAAGGCAGCCCCAGCCCTGGGCATTGGGCACTGCCCTGGGGACAGGGATAGGTCAAGGCCAAGCTGGGACATGGGCCCTTGTAGGCCTGGCCTGGGGGGACTCATGTCTGGGTAGGGCAGGGCTACAAGGAGCTGGAGACCAGCCTGCTATGGCATTGCTGGGGCAGGGGCTGATGGCCCCAGGGCAGAGTGAGGGGAGCCCCTTGCGGCTGGGCAGGGACTGTCAGGCTAATAAGAACCCTCAGGGCCCAGTCAGAATGCTTGGGTCTCACCCTAGGGCTGTATCAGAATATAAATATTAATCATGGAAAGAGGCTAGTTTTCTACTGCTTTTTAGCATTTTTTTGTGATGGGATATGAACTTTTTTCTGTATTTCTTTGACCCCTTTTGGATTTTAAAGCACACAATACATGGGAACATGCTCATATATATGCTAGATCCTACGACTAAGTAGCCAGCATTTTTCCCAAAAGGCAATATCAATCTTACTGAAAACACTACAAGATGCAACACAATTGTTGTATCAAAATCACCTTCTCTTTTATCTGAAAATACTGTTTTGAAATAGTGGTCACGGTGGCTTATGAGCTCAATCAAAAAGACAATAATGAGACATGATGGTCAATATAGGATTGGTCATAAATGCTCACTAAAGGGGCTGTGGCGTATAAAAGAGAATTTTTAAAACAGTATTAAGAGCAGTTAACTTCATCTGTCACCCTGAACATTATGTACTAATTGAAGGTATCCCAAAAACCACACTTCCTCCTTCTCCAGATCAATTGCTGTGTTATTGGTTATTTACTTTGAAGTAGTTTTCAATTGTGACCCTTTATCAATAAAACCTTCAGGAGTAAAGATTAAGAAGGAAAAAAAAAAAGATTATTAGCCAGGAGATCCTTCAGAGTACAGAAGCATAGTGTTTCATTTAATACTGCTTCATTTCATTGAAATTCAAAAAAAACAAAACAAGAAATCTCATTTAAAAACTTGTATTTCTTTTTCCCAGATGCATCATTTAAGGTTATTTTCTTTTGGTTCATTGGTTGGTTTGGGGAGGGGGGACTAAGAGGGGTAGCATTGGGGTTTTCTGGTTGTAAAATTTCACAAAAACAAATTTTCAAATCACATCTGATTTTCCCTAAATTTCCACTTGGGCATTTAAAAACTGAATCCTACCAGTAACATCCAATGATTCAGCTCAGCCTAAGCAGAAGTATTTGCCTCAGGGTTAGAGGAGTTTTCTTTGGAATGTAAATAATTATTTTCTTTTTCTTCTCCTTGAATTGCAAATACACAAAGTCTTTTAAATCCAGTGTTTTAGAGCAGGTGATCCAGCAGGCACCTCACAGCACACATTCAGCTTGCAAGATGTTTCTCTTTAGCCTTTCTTTCCCAGAGAAGACACCCTAAATGTATAATTCCTGATGCTGCTTGTCACAAGGTGTGACAAAAACCTGGGACTGGCATTGTGTATGAGCTACATCAGGAACGGTTTTCATAACTCTTGCTTTTTCGAGTACCAAAGACAAGTCTTAGTGTACAAATGCTTCAGCCTTACTCTGCAAGAGTCTCAAAACTAAAGCCAAGAAAAACTTCATTTTAGCATTAGAATATATACAGTCACTATATGACTCATATACATATGAGATATGTAAGGTAAAGGTTAATCTGCAGTTTTTAACTTCATGGGGTCTTGTTTAGGCATAGATAAGATTTCCCCCCCCCCCCCTTTGGCTTTTGTCAACACTTTAGTAGGTCGTTACCAAAGTTAACCTGCTGAGTCAGTGGCTATACTGTGTGCAGTTACTGTACTGCCAGAGCACAGCAGTACTGTTAGTGAGGTAGAGGCAATAGCCTGGGCAGCGTACGTATTGGTTGTAACTCTCTTTTTCCTAATGAATGCTTTACTACCATGAGGAAAACGTGACTTCAGACATGATCTTAATTTCTTGCCCGAAATCTAAAGATCAGTCTTCCAGAGACACAGCTGACTTTGGTTTTTTGAAAAGGTTAGGGCAATTAACAAAATGAAATGTGCATCATTACTGACTGACATAAAATGTCAAGAACGCTGATTGTTCCGACTTCACAGAAAGATACACATCTCTGTTTTTAAGCTAAAGAAACTTAATTCATTGCAGGACTATGCATGCTGGAAAACAGATTTTAATAATTTTCCTTTTTCAGATTTATAGATTTTTGTATTTATACTTCAAATTAAAATCTAGGAGTGAAGAATCTAGGCATGGAAATAAAATTTACAAGGCAAGATAGAGCATGTTCCATATAAACACAAGAAGATTTAAGTATATTACATTTTCCATTTTTTAAACCACATCTATTAGTCATATATGGAAATAATTGTATAACAACTTGGCTTTATTTATTCCAAATAGCAAAACCTTTAATTCCTTATGATCATTTCCTTATCCTTTTGAATTATCATGTTTTTATATCAAAGTAATTAAAGGATCACAAATGCAAGGTTTAAAAACAAAGCTATCATTCTAAAAACTCCAAGCTATTCAATTAATCAGTTGTAAGACCTTTACTAAACTAGCAATGGAATGAGCAAATCTATGATTATCTAGAATTGGTATGTAAATCCATCTCAAATCCTATGAATTTCTATTTGCCTGTATGTTGTTACAGAACAAACAGTTTGTAATGAACCCAGAAGTCCTTTTACAAGGATAGGAGCAATTTCAATTTTCCAATTAAAAAGTTTCCAATTAAAAGTTGCTCTTGCATCTTAAAAAAAAAAAATACTACTCTTGAAATATTTATATCCCATGGAAAATACTGGATTTTTGATGAATGAGAGTCAAATTCTAAAATATAGATCATTATACCTATCATTTTATTTCATAAGCAGAAATACCTTGTTGGTGTTGCATGATTCTATCTATCTATTCTATCTATCTTCTATTCTATCTGGACTAGATGATCTCCAGATGTCCCTTCCAACTCCATATGATTCTATGTCCTTCCTATTGTCAGGATTCTTGATTTGCTAATATCATGTGTAGAGCACATATCTTCCCTTTCCAAGTTGACGTTTTTGGCCATATGCATTACTAGATGCGATGGAGAACCTGGCCCAAAAGGATAATGGTATTTTCCAAAAGTACTACAAAGGCATTTTAAATCTATATTTTTGTGATTTTTCATATGAAATCTAAAACTTTTTTCTTTTTAAAATTTTCACTTTGTCCATATCCAGAAATCTTTTGATTCCTTAGTCTTGTGGGATACTTTTTTTAATGCACACAATGTTCTCATTTCATTTTCATAAATAGCAGTTTAGACACAATTTTAGACCTGCTCTACTTCAGGTATTTCAGTAAACCCACCAGTGGGCATTTATTAATTTAAACATGGTCTTTATTACACTTAAAATGGAATACCTTTTCAGCTTCTTACAGGACACTTCTACAGATCTGCATTTGCACTTCAGGGTAGATACACTCGCATATCATGAAATGTGACCAAAATTTCTCATCCCCATACAACAATGTAGAGATGCTCATCTGAAGAAAATGAAGTGCTGCATGTGGAAGCGACATTTCTTATTTATGTTTGCCTTGACTAGTAGAAGAGAGAAGATTTAGGGGAAAAAAAATAAAGTCATAAATAAAATAGAAAGGATTGATGTAGGCAATCCCTAACAACGTTATTGTGAGGATTGACTTTAAAGGATGCCACTTCATTGTAAGAAGGCTCCAGTGTAACAAATCTCTGAGCAAAGAAGATATGAGAAGCCTGTTCAATTCACACTTCTCTCAGTCCACTAAGAATAACAAGGGACAACAAAATAAAGCATTACTAAAGGCCCATACAAAGTTAAACTTTCTCTTGTGTTTTATCTAATACAAGCAAATCTGTTTTCACATATTAGGAGCATGATTCTTTTAATTAGATCATTCTTCTATTTGTATTTGATGCTGTAGGTGTTCCAAGTATGAAACTATTTCTCTGTTGGATTTTGGCAGAACAAAGGAGTGGGACTTATTCAGCTCCTGGAAGGCATCATCAAAGAATGAATAATCAGTAAATATTATTATAAGTTCTTACAAATGTTCAGGCTGTTTTAGTTTACAAACTGTATTGTGCAAGTCTGGCAAATCCAAAAGACAATTACATGAAGCAAAGACGTAAGAGTGAAAGAAAATAATATGCCTGAATAAAATTTTTCACCATCAACTTTCGTTGGAAATTAATCTCTGAATAGGAAGAAAGATTTTTTAATTATTCTTTATGACAGTCACATTAGTCCAAAAATGACTAGCAACTGCTTCTGAAAATCAGAAAGTAGAATTCCCAGATGAGATAACCACTTATTCTTTTCACTTAATCTTTTCAAAGTAGACAGATGGAGGTTATTGTGGGGAGGGGAGGGGTGTTATAGAGGTAAAAGCAGAAGGCAGGAGTCATTTACAGGTATGTGGAGCATGATGGAAATTACTGCATGCACCACTAACAGCACAGAGATCCCTTGTTAGTGCCTGTCTCTGAAACTAACCACCTACCAAAAAGGTAAGTAAATCTGGAATAAGACTCACTTGTCTAATAGTAACTTGGGTTGTATGGAAAACTTGGCAATTTAGAAAGAGCAAAATCTTCCCTTTAAAAAAAAAAAATCCAAACACAATCTTCATTTTTTCTTACTAAAAGGTGCCTATAAGTCTACATCACAATCTTGACTTGTTTCTTTTAAAAAAAAAAACAAAACAAAACTGAAAGAAAGAATATTTGTATTTAGTTTCCTAACATTTTAACTAAGAAGAAGAGAAATAGAAGTCAGTGGCCTGTTTTAGTGACCTACCACTGAGGGAGGAAATCACTTGAAAGGGAGGAAAAATGGCTTTAAACTCATTTAGCTGCATGAGATTCAACAGCTGTGCCACTCGGGGAAATGGTGCAGCCAGCATGGCAGCATTCCCTGTATGCATATCTCAGTGATTAGGTTGTTCTCCTGGGAAGTGAGACAGACTATTTCCCCAGAGCAGCAATGGCTCATATCTCAAACAGAAAAGGAGGCATTCAAATGTCTCTCTTATCTTACTCATTTACAAAGAAAGATGATCAAGATCTCTTTAGTCACTTCTGGTTCATAATTGTAGCTCAAAAATATTTTCCGGTTAAAGGCATCTGGTGACTTGGAAATTGTGAAGTGTTTGAGGTTACCCTTTCACAGACAAAATATTGTCTTAAAACAATTTAACTTTCCTAGAGCTAAACTTCATTAACTTGTTTTATTCTGCAGAGCCACAATATAAGTTCTGTGCCTCTGATCTCTAGTAGGCTGAACATTTTCAACCATAAATTTGCTTTCAAACTTAAAGCTGCTGCATGACAGCAAAACCTTGGCCTCTGGATGATGGGCTTCAGCTGTTGCAGCAGCACAAAACCTACATCCTAAGGACAATTCCTGTGCTTCTGAAGCACATCCAACTCTAAAAAAGACCATTTCAAGAAGTTTTTACCAGAAAATGGGGGGGAGAAGGGGTATTTAATCTTTTAAGAACAAACACACGGAACAGAACAAATATTAAAAAGAAACTAGGCAAAAGCACTAAGCAAGATATTTAACATGATTCATTCACATGTAGGCATTTGGTGACATATGCTAACTAATGAAAACACAAGGGTAAAAATAGAAGAAATGTGTTTTGCAAAACTGGTAGATATAAGAATGAACTGCAGAACTAGGAAGCTGGCATTTTCTTACAAATACATGGAAGACAATTGAACAGACTGAGCTGGAAAGGTGTCACTTAACTTGTCCTTTTTTCTTCTTATCTCTAGCTTTTAGAAGTGATTGGCTTGTATTTGTATTTTTTCTGTATCAATATGTCAGGCAAAATAGCTGCATTGTTAGCACAAGAGAAGAAAAGAGCATTATCTTCTCAAGAAAAGTAAGAAGCATGATATGAGGTTTTGGTAAAATGCTTTCAGTTCCAAAGGTTTAACTTAGGTCTTTTGCTTTTGTGGATTCCATAAACAGAGAGTAATCTCTAACAGAGAGAGATTCTGTTTTTACCATTTGATGTTCATCTATAATGTTGGATGTGAATTATTTCTTCTTTCTTGTTTAAGACAAAGCAGGTAATTTAATTCAGATATAATTTTTAATGCCAATCTCCTCAGGTATCAAAGCAATACACTAAATGACATTTGATATTTTGTAAGTCTTTCATTAAACAAAATTAATATTATGTAATAACGCACTAAAATATTTTCAAATGGCTGTTTCTCTCAACAAAATATTGTATAAGACTCATCAGTAAATTATTTCCAAGACATTGTGAGACACTAGAAATGTTCAATGGAAATTTTTGTGAGAACAATACCTCAGTTGATAGGGTATTGTGACTATGATTTATCCATCCATGATTCCAAAGGAAATGAATGTGAATATTTTCTGTTTACTCCTTGTGTTCAAAGCAGCTTTTCCAGGCTGATGTACAAGCCACAAATAAAACAAAAATTAGTTTTGTCCTAAATGTTTGAATTTGTCAGGCTTGTAGAGGTTGAAAGAAATGCTAAAATTGAGGAATGATTCACCATTAAATCAAATATAGGAACAAATTCCTGCTTTTCTTTGTCAAGCTGAATTAATATATTTTCTCACTTCTTCTGTTATTTATTTTTAATAGGCAATACATATGTGTAAATTGAAGTTTTATATTTCCGCTAGGCCAGCTTTAAATTTAATATAAAATGAAAAAGTCACATAGTTCATACTTCCTGTTTCAACAGCCTCCAAATATCTCTCAAAAAATTCCTATTCTACCTATGCCTACAGTATGCCTACTATGTTTTACTGAATTAGGAATTTTGTGCATTGGATCATTCTGAGCTTCAGATCCACCTCAGCTAACATGGTCTTCAATATTTAAATAATACATTATAATACAACAATCAGAAAAAAAAAAAAACAGCGGATCTATTAAACAGTTTTATCATGCCATATATCATACAAAATTTAACAACAGAAGTTCCTTAAGTATCACCCACATGAGTAAATCATGACTCATTTGGCTAACACAGATCAAATAGTCCCCCTTGGAGAGTACACCAAGACTAAGTAGGCCACTTGTTTTGGGAAGTTGAGTTGGGAGTATTGTAAGATAGAGTTTTTCCTGCCATATTATAGAATCTACATCCCCACTCAAGAGCCATTTTCCTTCATATGAAACCACAATGTCAACACTATCTTCACTTACAGAAACCATTTGCAAAGCCATATAGGCAGAGTCCTCCTGAAACTTGGTATGCCTTATGACATTACAAAACCCGTTTGTGTTCCTGAAAAATAATGAGAATATTCTTTATGTGGTATGAACCCTGTATTTCCTTTAATGTGTGTCTCTTAGATTAACAACCTTGAAAAACAAAATTAGGTCAAGGTTAATATCACGAGTGAATTATGCTAACAAGACATATTTGCTACAGTTTATCACACCTACACTAATATTTAAATGGATCAGGGTGGTTTTATTTCTATAAACCTTTGCTTTGGTCAATACATAAATTTTCTTTCATTTCCAGAATGTGTTTTAGTTTGCACTTGGCCTAAGCTGGTAGAGCACTATCAATTGTCCAGACCACTACAGTTCCACCAGCCTTCAAGTAGGGGTTGTGTTGGCTAGTTCATCTTGGTTTTAATAGCACAGAAGTAGTACACATCTGGGACTGCCATTGCGCTTCTCATGACACCTTCTACCACATTTGTTCCTGTGATATGGCTTCTCCTGAAAGCCCCCAGCATCTTTGAGGTAACCCTTCCAAAGGACAGGTTTTTCTGTCCCTTCCAAACCCTTCCAAAGGCACACCTTTTCTTTTTTTTTTTTTTAAAAAAACAGAATCCCTTGATAAAGTCATGCTGTTTCTTCAGGCTCTGAAGTGTTATTCCATTCATTTACAAGAGAGCCAAGTAGAAATGGAGTTGGCAGTTCTCAAAGGAATCTTGCAAGCAAGTGTCACTCAAATTTCAGATAGAGTTATTGAACAGTCACTACCACTTGTCAAAGAACATGCCCCACACACGCCTACCAATATTCTCATAATATTCACAACTGAATACACTGTGAACCACTATCAAACATCAGCTTTCTCAAAGACCTGAAAATGCACAAACTTTTGAAAGATATCAGTAGTTTCAATAGAAGATCCTTAAAAATAAAGTACATCTTAAAGAAAAAGGATATGCTATTTGCAGATCCTAGGACCATTTAAAAAAAAAACCAACTTATTACTTTAAATAAAGCCAATGAAGTCTCTTTAATTGCTTATATATATATATATATATAAAATTCTTGAAATTTTTTTGAATACTAGGAAGACATTTCCTATTGTAAGGCCTCTCAAAATTATATCAGGTAAATGACCTTAAACTGCAAATTATTACTTTTGGTGTTGACTGAAATAACTTCTGCTATCAAAAAGGAAACGCTGCAAACAGTGTTTAAAATGCAAGGCTAAACATGAGGACATTTAGTCCCTATTTCCACCACTAACATTAGCCACCTGACTAAGAACATTACTCCTTTCTGTATGCTTTATTTTCCTCTATAAAATGGGGATAATGAATTACATGAGTCTATTGAATTTCACCAACCTCTACTTCCCCACCCCCAGCATGGCAAGTGGAGGTTGAGATACATGACTCTACCTCCAAAACACGTCAGCCTGGAAAAGCACATGCTTTTTTGAACACAAGGAGTACACAAAATTTTCACTACCACCTATCTCCTCTGGCCCTTTTTGTGCTCCCTTTAAGCATTCACTGGAAAGCTACTTATCTCTTTTAGAATGAAGAGCCCTAAATATTCAAAGTTCTATTGAAAATATATTTTTCACTACATAAAGCTTGTTTTTAAGCATGTCTCTCTATCTATTCAGCTAGTCATTTGCACTTAAAAAAGACACTAATATAATCCTCTTTCTGTATACCAGGCAAATCTCTATACAATTTGGCAAAAATATATGTGAATTTCACAGGCAAAATTGCTACTGAAAAACTGAATAAGAACCTTAAGATCTGTTAGAATCTGTTAGAGGTAAGCTCAGAGACCTTTTTTGCTAACAATAATGTGGCTTTCTCACATGCGACTGTAATGAAATAATGCTTTAAAAGTCAGTGATCAGTTGCTCACCATTCTGATCAAAGTTTAAAAATTAACTTGTTCTATATTTTTATTTTTCAGTTTCTAATGAAGGAATTGAGTTATTAACCACTAAGTGTAGTGGGAAAAATAAAAAACAAGTAAATATCAAACAACTTCCAGAAACCAAACCACATACTAATTGAGCATGAAAGATCTCCTTTAATTCTTAAGGAACTGAGGCTATTAATTTATTTTTTTTAGTAATAAAGAGTATCAGAAAATGGATCTAACATCACTACAACCAGTTAATGGCAGCATCACTTCCCACTGTTTATATCCCACCCATCCCCTCAAAAAACTGTAGAGTTCAGTTTTCTGCGTGAAAGCAGCTTCCAAGAGCAAGACTTTGCCAGATGGAGCATTCCAGCCATTATCTTTTAAATGGCCATGAATTCAATGAATTTTAAGTTCCGTTATTTTTAGTGGAACTGTTCACACTCTCAAAGCTAAGTGCATGCAGAAACAGTACTGTTTTTGAAAGCTAAGGCATGGAGTTAGTTTAGAAATTTACAAAGACATTGACATTATCATTATTGAAAACCTAGCTATTATTTACTTCATGAGAATTATTGACTTCAGATAATAAGTTCTTTGCATATAAGGAGATCATCTGTATAGCTCATTTTATTTGTCACTGAAATATAGCACATGATTATGTAGGACTAATTTAGGGCAAAGTAACCAAACTAAGTAAATTCATTTGAACATGAAATGTTTTGAAACTCGGACTGCCCTTTATCAATGATGTATAATTTAATCTACAGGTACAATTTTAAAGGGGTTTACTATGAGAAATTATTGCTGGAAACTCAGGTGATGGTTCTCTCACTTCCCCACAACAGTTTCCCAGCAGTGTTGACAGAATCCTACAAAAGCACATCTTTACTTGTTTTAAACTCGAATACACTGTGCTGCTAATTACATAAATTTGTCACCAGCTGTGGTTCACACAAATGATCTGCTCTTTTTTTAGCTTCAAAGGATCCACCCTCAGGAGTTGAAATAATTAAGATGTATGGGTTTTTTCTTTAGACTTTAGTACTTTATAAAATCTGAAATAAATCTGGTTTACCATGGTAAAATAGGTCAAATTGTTCCTGTCACAGTCCATTAGATGACAAGAAGTACTTCTGGAAGTGATCACAACCAAAAAACTACCTGTGGGCTCAACCATTCAGAAAGAAAAAATTCACATTACTTTTTTTAAACTCAGGACAAAATGGTGAGTTTAAGGATCATTTTACATCCTTTCTAGTTCTGTGAACTATCTTTCAGACTTTCAATCACAAAAGCTACAAGTATGATTTTTCACAGTCATATAGAAGCATTCAGAAATGCATTAAAGTTGAGAATTGGCAGCATTTAGATCTTTCATATGATTACATCTTCAATTGTACAAATAAGAGAAAAAACTTTTTGAAAGATGGTAGATATTACATATCTATCTTCATTTTCTTAGTTGGTCCACTAAAAGAACGTGCACCTTCTATGCATGAGGATCTCTTTACAAGGACTCAAAGACAAGAGGAAATGATTAGAAGTTGCACCACAAGAGGTTTTATCTCACTCTAAGAAAAAAAATTTTTTTAAAGTAAGAACAAACATTTACTGACATAACGTCCCCTAAGGAGGAAGGTTTTCAAGATGCAATCAGGCAGGGTGGCAGGTAATCTCTCTAGGCTCCCTTTCCCACTAGAGATTGGACAATATGATCATTTGAGGTCCCCTCAACCTATATTATCCTATGATTTGCTGGTGTCAGTATGGTACTAATAGAAGAAGACAATTTTTTGAGTATTTCATTGTCAAACCATACATAACCTGAGACAATTTGTCAAATTACTTGATACAATTATTGAAGGCAGTGAAAAATATAAAAATAATTTGGTGCTTTTTTTTTTTTCCTGAAACTATTCTGACAAATGTTAAATTCACTTAAATGTAGATATTTAAAAAAAAAAATCTCTGGCAAAGGAGATTTTTCTTCAATTTTTTTAAATCTACTATCCAAATGAAAATAGCTACAACAACAATCTGTAATTAGTATAGATCTATTTACTACTATAAAATAGTAGTGGTCAAACTTGGTAATGCTTATTCAGAATCCATTAATCAAAATATTTTTACAGGATGCAGCATGCAAAAATTCTGTGCAGACAGTGTACAGAGATCTGTACTATGAAAATGAGATCCTACTAGTAGGCATTTACATTATTTAAACAACAGAATACCAAAGATTAAAGTAATGCAAGTATGAAGAACAGAGCTGACAAGTGTTGAAAGACAAGACAAGCATTATGCAAAGAAAATGAAATCCAAAAAAATGTAAGTTCAAATAAAGGAAACAAAAAGGAAAGAAAATTATAAGGAAGTTGGGACCGATAAGTTGAAAAGAGTAATACTACATTGCTAATCAAATAACAAAGATTGCACAACACTCACTTTGCACAGTTTCCTATTCAGCAAGGCAAAAGAGAAAAACTTTGAACCTCTTATAGCAATATAAATAATGATTTGGTTTTGTGTAGGCTTGAAATTTGAAAAGTAGTATTTTAGCAGAGAAAATCCTAAGATAAATATTCTCATTTTCAAGACTAGCAAACAAGTTTAACAGAAAGATAATTCTTAGTCACTTAGCAGTTATGGATCAGAAATTCAAAGTGTCAAAAAAAAAAAATTGTTGAAAGACAGTAATATGAATACTTGGAAGTAACTTCTCAGAACAGAAGAACCATTTTTATGTAAGGAAACAAACAGTTATGTGAAATTATGAGTAACTCAATTTGTAAAATGCATAATGGCCCAAATGTAACAATCAAATATTGTTTTGAAATTCTTTGCATTGGAAGAAAATGTTGATGGATAGAAAACACTTCAGTTTCCCTCAAAGTAAAAGACAGCTTCATAAAGCAATGCTTCTGAATTTCTGTATTTAACAATAACTTCCATGGTCAAACATTTCTGACAGTCATGAAAAGCATTAACATTTAGAACGCCAAATAATACATCTTGATAAATTCATTACAGCATGCAGCAAAGCGCAAAAGGAATCTTTCAAGTTGACTTTTAAAACGTCTTATTCCTTTAATTGAACTTTTATTTAAGGGGTTTTAGCCCAGGAGGTTTTGTAAAAACTGTTCTGATTTGTTTCACTGTGAGATGATGCACAACACTAATTTTTAAAATAGCTTTAATATTTTTTCTTGTTTCCCTTATATTTGTTTCCTTTTATTTCCAGGTTTTGTTATACACAGATGTATACATCTGTGGCAAAAATGGCGTTACATACAGCAGTTTTCTCAAATATTATGCATACTGCAAGCTAATTTTTAGTGCTAACCTTGTCGAAGTTGCTCCAAGTTCAATAAAAATGAAGCAACTGGAAAGATTGTGCTTCTGTGAAGTTAAGATAACAGAGATTTGGTCATTAACTGACAAATAGTTACTGGGTGAATCCATATTCTTAAAATTGGTTTAAGGTGATTTGAGCCATGTTGATCAGAGGACATAGATTCCAGGCACAGCTGCTTTTAAAGTATTTTAAAGTATTACCAGACCTGGACTACAGCCCACAGTTATAAACTAAGTGTATTGCCCTTATTAATCTCACCTATAAGAGTCTACTGCCTAAAAAATATGCTGCCATGGTATCAAATTGGGTCCCCAGAAAAAAATGCCACTATATAACACAAACATTACACAAACACATTAAGCAGCTAAAATTCCTATGTCAGACATTTAAAAACTGTGCAATTCAGAAATGCCAGATTAACAACAGACTGAGCTTGAGCATAAGTGTGTAGGAGGCATTGGTTTAGCTAAAGGGACATGGGAAAAAAAATCCTGTGTATGGTTTAAGCAATATGGAATCATTCCAATTCCATAAACAAAATTTTCTGTCTTGGAATTTGATTTTTCATTTCTATGGTACACAAAGTAGTTTTTTAAACTGTACAGAATTATGTGGGACTGGTAGACATGAGTTACTACATTTCCCCTAAATACTTTTTGAAAGAGAGTATTTGGAAAGTAAATAATCTAATACCTAGTCATACACATTTGTTTGCTGAAAGAAAGATGGTTCAACATGAAAGGCAGAAGCTGAAGGAGTTCATATCTAGAGATGGTATCAAGGAGAATCTTAATAATCAAGCAGAGAAACATGAACAAGGATGAAAACATGAAATTGTATCATTTTAATAGAAAGTGGCTTGGTGTACATTTTACTGTTGTCACAAAAGTATTTTTAATAACTACCCCAATGCAGAAAGGGAGTGAATGTTGTGGGAGATTGGCCCAACTAAAATCACAGCACTCCATTGACCTGAATCACAGAAAAAGCAGGAAATAGGAACTAGGTCATATTACTAAGGCTGGATCAAAAGAACACCAACATTAAACATGGATAAAATCAGCTAAGGCCAAAGTACTGTTTAA
>BJBW01016995.1:0-37962 GCA_004320125.1 Scolopax mira
CCTCTTTTTTTGTTTTTTAAATGAAAGGGTGCTGCAGCAAAGGTGCGTCCAGGTGACAGGGCTGTGGGTCACCACTAGGACACCCCTTTGTCCCACCAAAGGCTCTTGTTGGTAGGTGAGGGCTTGTTTGGTTGCAGAAAGGGCTTTGCAGGAACCGCTGGGGTGGTTTTAAGCAGGTGGCTTCTTGCCTGGCTCCCTCCCCAGGAGAGATGTCTCATGTGGGGGCTGCTTTGTCCCCCAGCACAGGAGGGTTTCTGGCTGCTTCTGTTCTTCAGGCCCACATTCTTTTTGGAGAGGTTTAAAATAAGCTGGCTTTGGATGGCATCTGTAAAGGTAGAAAAGGAAGGGAGCAAAGGGGTTCCAAAGTCACTTTATGTCCCCCTGTCCATACAGATGATGAGCTGCCCTGAGTAGAAGTTGTCTGGGCCCCCCCAAGAACACAGACTGGGGCACGGATGACCCCACTAGTGATTTCTCCAGGATGTTACTTGGGAAATGGCAGGTTGGGAGACTGTAAGTGCTGCTCAGCAAGAGAATAAGGGAAGAAAAGATAATTTTTCTTTACTTTCCCCTCTATTTTGGAGGTAGACTCAGGAATTCAGAAAAGTGGTTCTTCCCTTGAGGAGCTCACTCTCCATCTCACTCCTTTGACTTAACAGAAAGGGGATATTGTTCTCCCTTGGAAGGGAATGGACATGACTGTTTTCTTTCTGTATGGTTTAAAACCAGCAAACATCCTGGAGTGATCCTGTGCTGCCTTAGGTGGAGGGGGAGGAGGAAACCCAGCGTTGCTCATTGGCATCATGGGGCTTTGCTCTACGGCTGCCTGCAGTGCTGGGAGGGAGAGCACTTCATCACTGCCACCCCTGGGGTCCCCCAAAAAGGAGTGTCTGCTCAACCCATATTTAAAAAAAAACAAAACTTGCCTGGTTGGGGTCAGAGGGCAAAAAAAGGCAATGTGATGTACTGTTTAGGTGGATACAAGACACGGTTTTCAGGCTGAGACTTCACGATTTTCAGATTTATCTTATTTTGTGTGGAATGTTCTGTAGCTGGGGATGAATATGTATGTAGAAATGGACCTGAAATCCATAAGAGGTCCATATATGTGTATCAGAGAATTAACATCATTTCACTCTCTTCGTATTGAATTCAAGGTGGTGTGTCCCCGGTGGCATTTCCATGACAACGGGCCAGATTTGGGTGTCCCCCCCCCTCGCCCCAGGGATGCGATTCGGGACTCTCTGTGGGTGAACACAGATGTTAAATAGTCTCCAGTGATTGTACAGCCCTGCCTGGCTGGTGTTTTCGGGGGATGATGGATGGACTATTGAACAGCAAGAGATTCTCTGAAATGTTCTTCTCGCCGTCAAGCCCTGTCTATCTGTCTTCTCCAAATAACTGCGTTCCGCAGTCCTCGTGCGTTGGGCTGGCTCCGTGGGGAGATCCTTGAGTGGGGGCCAGCTGCCGGGAGGGCAGCGAGGATTACATTATTAAAAGCAGCGTTTGCCACGCTCTTTCCTCCCGAGGGGGGTCTCCAGAGGTAGAAGAGGCGTGTGGTGGACCCTGGAGAGAGGCTGGAGGCGTCAACGATGACAAAGTCAGTCATCGCGCCGAAGCAGCGATGTTGGCTTCGTCCTCCTCCTCTTGCTGAGTTTCTCTTGTTCGTGCTGCCCCTCTGGGAGTCCAGCTAAGGATGGAAAAAATTGCTTGGAAAAGCTGTCAGCCCACTTATGATTCCCTCCTGAGTTGCTGTTTCAGGCTCGGAGAGTTTGTACTAAGCCAGCAACTTTGGAATAACAGTTTTGTTTTCTGTCATGAGTTGGTTCTTCTCACTGCGAAGGCTCTTGTGGCACCCCTAGGTCTGGTTATTTCCCAGAATTGGGTGAGGTTTGTGGTTCAGATCGTCTGGAGAAGCTATTTCCAGGCGTTGAGACCCAGGGTGGCTCACTGCTGGCTGCCTCTGCTTTCCCATGGCTCTCCCCGGTCTACTGGGAACCAAATCTGATGTGAAGCCTCAACCAGGAGACAGAGAGGACCAATTTCCTCATCTCTCCTACACACAGGGTCTCAAGATGTTCATCTGTCCCACAATTAGCTAATAAATCAACTGGAAATGTTAACATTAAATAACATGAGGAAAGCACCAGCTTTGGTTTCCCAAACTGCCGGGTACTTTTATTTTAATTATAGGCTTGGTGCTTTGGTTTGTTTTGTTGTTTTGGGGTTGTTTTTGTTCTCTTTGAATTTTATTTGAGTAACTTTGCATGAACAAAACTGTGCGAGAGAGTGTCTCTATGCTCTGGGTTGTTTACCAAAAATCACAAATCTGGGGAGCTTGTAGAAATCATTATTCTCCCTTGGAAAGCCTGTTTTTCAAATGGGTGGGAAGAAGAGCTGGGTATCTGGAAGATGCTCCATCACTCTCCCCTTTCTTGGGCTTTCCACTGGAGGTGCCAAACCCCACCTTCCTCTCTTGGGCTGACGGCTGCAGTTTAATTAGCAACTGCCACTTCCCTCGCAGGAAAGTCCTGTAGAGTTTCACAGCGATGCGACTAATGAACGTCTGGTGGGAATCGTTTCCTGGAACATATGGCCATGAATATTTCTGTTGGGCTCGTTGCTGCTGTCCCACTGAATGCAGCGACAGGGAGATGTTGCCCCCGTTTGGCTTTGAAAGCCAAACACCCGGGTGGTCTGTAACGTGGCTGGAGGATTTTTTTCCGTAAAGATGAAAGGTGGGAGAGAAAAGAAAAATGATTGTTGATCCTTAATGGTGGTTTTGCTTCAGTGATAAGAAACTTGCGGCACCAAAGAAGAAAATTTTTGCCTCCTGCCCCATCCCTGCCCCCTAATACATGACGTTGGGGTCCTCTCACTCATTTTGGGATCCTGGGATGCATAGGAAAGAGTGTGGCCAGTAGGTCGAGGGAGGTCATTCTCCCTCTCTACTTGACACTGGTGAGGCCACATCTGGAATACTGCATCCAATTATGGCCCCCCCAATTCAAGAAGGACAGGGAACTACTGGAGAGAGCCCAGCGTAGGGCAACGAAGATGATTAAGGGATTGGAGCACCTCCCTGATGAGGAAAGGCTCAAAGAGCTGGGACTCTTTAGCCTGGAGAAGAGAAGGCTGAGGGGAGACCTTATCAATGCTTATAAATATCTAAAGGGTGGGTTGAAGGAGGAGGGAGTCGGACTCTTTTCAGTGGTTCCCAGTGACAAGACAGGGGGCAACGGGCACAAACTGGAACATGGGAAGTTCCATTCAAATATGAGGAAGAACCTCCTTGTGGTTCTTCCATAATCCAAATATTTAACTCTTCAGCAGCCCCAGGTGACTTCCCTACGAGGCAAAAGCTCCACCAGGTTGGGTTAAAGGTTCATTGTCTATTGGCTGATGATCCCTGTGTGAGCAGCAGGGTATGATGGGCATCTTCAGACCCTTAATTGCAGCCTAATGAGGAATCCGCGTGCTTTTTTTTTTTTTTTTTTTTAATTTCTGCTCTCTCCATAAAAGTGCTTTTGCAGAGGAAAAGCTCTTCCCCTGTGCACCCAGCCCACCTTCTGAAAGATGTTGAGTAAGCTTCTTGGCGAGCAAGTAACTTTTGTATTTAGGCCATAATTGGCTTTAAATTCCAAAGGTCCATTGCTAACGATATTCAGAGCAGTTTAATTAAAGGGACACTGTCAAGTACTTTCTTTTCTTTCGTGTGCGCTTTTGGTTGTAATACCCTTTTTTTTTGTGTGTGTGTATGTGTGCGTGCGTGAGCTCCAAGGTAATAATTAAAGCAATTCTCTGCTGATTTTGTCCTTTTCTATTTGGCAAACTTTGATCCATTATTCTCTTTTAATGGAGACGAGATTAACATGGCCACTTTTGTTCCGTGGCCGTTTCCCATCAATACGGCGCCTCGTCGCGCTGGGATCTCGCCGCTCTCGTGCTGGTGGCATCGCTGGGAGGTGACATTGATGCTCCAACACCTCGTGCTCCTCCTCAAGAGGCTCCGAGCTGCCTCGTGCGCTGCCGGGAAGAGCCTCAGTCTTTGGTGAGGTTTTGAATTGTTTAAAGTGAGATGAAGGCAGGGTCTCTCTTTTTTTTTTTTGTTTTTTGGGGTTTTTTTTTCCCCTCTTTAGGAAAGCCCGTCTTTGTGCGTCTAGTGCTATTCTCCAACTAAAAAAATACGCATTTGCAAGGTGTCAGCTCATGAAAGCAGCATCTCGTGATCTAAGTTATAAAAATGCTTAGTTCTAAGCTGTCTCTCTGCGGTTTTCAACTCCAGGCTTAAATTGGGGATAAATAATTTGCCTAGGGCTTCAAACTCCCCCGTTTCCCTGCATGTTAAAGGGGAACAAACGGGGCTGAAGGATCGCAGGTGACTGTCCCAAGGGGGGCTTTTGTGGCAGCTCAGCTTGCTCTGTGCTCTCCCAATCCCACGTGTCTCCTCTGTGGGAAGAGATGAGGGATGCTCATCCTCCCCATCGCCTTTTCCCTGACCCTTGCTGCCTGGTGGGGATGTCAACCCACTGAGGGAGCGGGTGGGATGGAGCAGGCATGGTTTTAGAATCATAGAATCATCTAGGTTGGGAGGGACCTTCGTGATCATCTACTCCAAACATCAACCTAACTCTGACCAAAAAAAAAAAGAAAGAAACATCACTAGACCACATCCCCCAGAACCATGTCAACCCGTCTTTTGAACACCTCCAGGGATGGTGCCTCAACCACTTCCCTGGGCAGCCCATTCCGATGCTTCATAACCCTTTCAGTGTCAAATTTTTTCCTAATATTCCAATCTGAACCTCCCCTGGTGCAATTTGAGGCCGTTTCCCCTAGTCCTGTCAGCTGTGACCCGGGAGCAGTCTGGCTTTCAGGCAGTGATGTGCCTCCAGTTCTCCTTGGAGACCCCCCTGAGGTGGGTTTGGAGGGGAATAGTGACCCAGCGACCGACAACCCTCCGTGTTCACCAGCCACTGCTGGAAGGCTCGAAGCCGCTCTGTTCTTCCTGAGAGCAGCCAAGCGTGGCCAGCGCTATTTAGATCCGAGAGGATAAGGCAATAACCATTTTAAGGGAGATATTCACAGTGGGTCAAATTCTAAACAACGAGTGTGTTTCCGCATGGCAGCCTCTGCCAATAATTGCTTGTAATTGCTTTCCCTTCGGCGCTGCCTTTGCCCTCTCTCTTTTACAGGAGCGACCGTCCCCTCAGCTTGGTTTTCTCCCCACCTCGTGCACCTTTGCAACAGGGTTGGGCTTGAATTTTTATTTTTTTTTTTCCCTTGCAGACACTGTAAAACCACTCGATTGCCCCCCGTCTCCCTGCCTCAAATTATTTGGGCAGCTGGTTATGGCAGCGGCGGCGAATTCGGGGGTTCATGGCAAGGTGTAGGTCAGGTGTCATTCTCGCTGGAGCCAACGATTTATTTCTGTTCCCCTCCCTGCAGGGAATGAAGGTGCCAAGTGATGGGTCTGAGGGGGGAGGTCAGGGCCTTCTGGAGAGACCTGTGGCCACCAGGAGAGCGACAGGCAGAGGGTTGGCCATGTCCAGCTCTGTCCTCCAAGCCAGGCTTCTCGTTTAGCCCATTAAGGCCGGCCCTCGTTTCCCCCGCTGAATCAATTTCTCAGTCTTTAAATGGTACCTTCCTTGTGCTAATCACACAATGGGACTGCTAATGAATGTCTCAATTATTTAATGTTTGAATCGAGTCATTATTTTCTTGAGGTAGCAAATTGAAGTTTTCAGGAGGAAAAATACCATCTCCCCCCCCCTCTTCCCCTCCTCCCCCCCTTCTTTTGCTGCTACATAATTAAGTAATTGTGTAGCCAGTGATTTAATAGCTACAAGATCAGGAGTGACATATTTTATTCATTTTAAGCAGGAGCGTTTCTCATTTCTCCTCTTTCTCTCTAGGAGAAGCCCCGGCCACCCTCTGGGAAGGCAGGGAAACCAGCTGCAAAGCTTTACCATTGCTTCTGTGGTGTTTTCTCAGTGTTTAAAGACATTTCTCTTCTGCTTTGAGCGGCACCAGCGGGTGCTTCCCCAGGGAGGGCTGTCTCAGAGGGATGCTCTGTGGGTGTCACCACCACCAGGGACACGTGTCCCAACCTTTCCTGGGCTGTGTCTGATGCACTTTGCCTCATGCTCTTGTGGGGTTATTTTTAGTGTGTTGCAAGGGGGGGGGAGGGGGGAAGAGCCCAGACATTGAGTTTCATTGAATTCAGGGCTGTTTCTGCACAGCTCCAAATTACAAGATAACCCCCACCCCTCCCCAGGTCTCCCTTTGGAGGAGACACCCCCCCGTTGGCACCGAGCGCTTGTCACACGTCATCCCCATCTCGCTGTCGGCGAGAGATGCCGAGTGACAGTCGTCGTGCTTCTGAAAACCCTCTCTACTCTTTTTAAATAAATAAGGAGGTTAATCACTGGGGATTTACCGTGCTCAGATGTTGAGACATCCTGGGGATGAAGAGTTGGGGGAAACAACACTATTTAGCTGAGCGTGTATCTGAATTGTTTGCTCCCACGTTAACTGTACATGGGTATGGATGGTGGAGAACAGGAGAAGGGCTGGGTGGTCTTCTGGGGGAATAATTCACCTTCCCAGCTTGGTTTTCTTCCACTGGTGGATGGGTTCTCCAGTGCTGGTTGCTGGAGCTGGATAGTATTTTGCTATTGGGACTCAGTGTGTAGCTTGTTTGTAGGCGCCTCCTTGGGACTTCTTGTAGCCATCAACTGACCAGATAAAAAAATGGATGATGTGTCATATTCTTCTTCTCCTGCCACGGTCGGAGTCCCAGGCAGACTGGGATTGCTCCCTCCATGGATGAAGGCAAAGCTAAACTCTGCTCCTGGCCTGAGCGTTCATGTCCGTGAAGCCAAAATGGGCTTTTCTTGGCACCATCCCCCAGATTTCAGACAAGTTCCCAACAGCCAACTGATTGGCGAGAGCACTGGACCTGCTGTGAATAGGCATTGGAGAGAATTCATTAACAGGTCTTAATTAGCAAATCCGAAGTGGCAGCCCTCCAGGGAGGAGCAGGGCTGGACCCATCCAGGTCATGGTGAGCATCCTACTGGCCGGGGGTATGGTCGGGATGTGCACACACTTTTGCCTCGTGGAAAAAAACCCGCTTTTTCATGAATTTGGTGTGGATTTGCTCAGACACATCCCTGCTGGGTGCCCTGTCGCTGCTGGGAGTGATGGAGCCTCCATCTCCTGTGGCAGGGTTAAAGTCCTGTGACGGTGAGTGATAACTCACCAGATGACAAATGAGCCGTGGCTGCGGTGCTGCTGCAACTACTTTTTCCAAGGGCTTGGTCTGTTGTTAAAAAAATAGGGACTTGCTTGGAATTATTTAGTTTAAAAACTTGTGTTGGGGGCTGCTGCTTGTGCACCCAGATGCACAAACCTCTCCCCATTTCCCGCTGTGTTTTAAGTCCCCTCAGATGATGGTCTTGGTGGCCTTGCCGTAATGTCAACCCTTTTGAGGACCCCTCACCCCACAGCCCTTAGATGTGGTGGTCACCCTTTAAGCCTGAATGGAAGGACTGGTGATGTCTTCCCAACCTTTTCCAGGTATTACAAGCCTCTGCTTTCCGGGTGTCCTTATTTAACATGCACATTGTAATTAAGAAGAATTTCCTGTACTCCTCTGGGGCTCCTGAGAAATTTGAGAGCTGGAGGGTTTTGTGTGTTGTGTTAACAGGCTTATTAAAAAGAATAGGTCTCCTTGGCAGAGCTAAACACACCCCAGACAGTGGCTGGGACAGCTGTAGTGTTGAAGGAACTTTGGGAAGCCCGTGGGGTGGATTTGGGCATGTAGGAGGGACTGCAGGTGTTTGCCACAGCTGAGGAAGGAGGGGAGGTCATAGTCCTTTGAAGAGTGAGCTCAGGTGGCCAGACAGCAGGTTGGGCATGCCTTGCCCCCTGTGTCATCTTCCAGGGTGACTTCATGGTTGGCATTGAATTTGGGTGGGCACTGAAAGTCCTGGCTCTCCATCCCTGGAGGTGTTTGAGGCCAGGCTGGATGGGGCTTTGAGCAACCTGCTCTAGTGGGAGGTGTCTCTGCCCATGGCAGGGGGTTGGAACTGGATGGTTTTCAAGGTCCCTTCCCACCTGAATAATGCTCTGATTCTTTCTTCCTGGGCGTGGGGTTTGTGTTCCTCTGCCTGAATGGATTTAATCATTCGGTTTAGTGGCCATGGTGCCAGCTGCCATGAGCCCTTTGGTTGCACTGACCACTGATCCAAAGCCTCCCAAGAGTTTTGCTGTTTGTGGGTCAGAATTTAGCCCATCCAGGTGCTGGTTGTCACCTCCTGGCACCCAAGAGCTGTGGGGTTCTGGTGCCAGTGCTGCGGGGCCTTTCTTTAACTGGAAGCTTTTAAAACCACTCACTGTGAAAAAATTTCAGCTGAAAGCTCAGCTGATATCTTGGGAGGAGAAAGGGACTGGAGGTTTTTTGCTGAAATATCAGCTTGTGTGGGGTTTTTTTTGCTTTCTTTTTAGTTCAGTTTTGCACAGGCGTTACTGATAACATTAAGAGTTCCCCTTCCCTGGGGTCTCGCTGGGCCCTATACTCGTGTATTCCCACGGTGAGGCACTGGGATGCACTGGGAGCATCCCAGAAGCATCCAGCAGCTCAGGTTTAGGTACCCACATGGTGTTTTTCCCGAGATGAAAGCCACGGGGAACCCCTAATTTATCCTCATTTCACCTTGAGTGGTTTTGGCTGCAAATTTGGGGCGTTTGGCTTTGCGGAGATGATCAAAATCGAAGATTTCACACCTGAAGGTTTCACTCAGCTGGAAGTTCCTGTTGAATGAGGAGCGTGGGGCCAGACCCCCCCCTCATTTAGATCAGTGGTTTGGAAAAAAACAAGGTGAACTCTGAGCCCGTGAAGAAAACCTGGTCGGGGGATAAGAGGGGAGGGGGAGAGCTGAGTTAATGGAAGAGAGATATCTCCAGCCTGGAAATGGATGAAGGGAAAGGGAACGTATCATGCCTTGTCCTCCTGGGATTAATTTTGAATATCAAACGCTTGATCTCCAGCCGTTCCTGAGGCAGCCAGTCATGTTTCTGTGAGAGCTGCACGCTGAAAAGAATTTTTCTGATGCTTTAAAACAGAGGAAAGCAAAGCAAATGACCTTATCCTGCTTTGCATTATGTCACACTCGATGATATTCTTTTGCAGCACTTGCAGATAGCTTGACACATCGAGGCAGACAGCCCCTTATTATTAAATCTGTTTGCAAATGTGCTCGGCTTGCCCTTCACATCCACCCCTGGTTATGAGCGGTGGCAGACCATGGCTGTGCATCGCAGGTCCCCATAAACATGCTGCCCCCCGCCTTCTCCCCGCCTCCCGAATGAGCTTGCCAACATTTTAAGGAATTAATCAAGTGTCCTACTGGAAAAGGGACTTCTTCCCCCCTCCTCCTGGTAGTGGGATGGATGGAAGAGTTCCCGTCATGCCTTCTTCCCACGGATCCTCCTCATCCTCCCGCAGCTGGGATGCTGACCTTATTAATCTGCTCGTGCAGCCATCCTAGAAGTGGAGTAACCTATACATGGAATAACCCCGTCCCTTTTCAGCTGTGTCATGTCTCCCTCCGGGTCAGATGAGGCCAGCAGGGCTTTATTTTTTGCCGTCCATCAAAGCTGAGTCACTAGTGCCTCACGCTGCTGAGCCCTGCTATTGCTGAGGAACGTGCTTCCTTGTGAAAGGCCACGTTGTTCCCTCCCATTTATGTCTTTTCCCAAGTAAATCCACTGCACGAAGCCCCTCTGTTGCTGTCAACATCTCTTGCCTCCAGCAGCCATCGTTGTGGGGATGGTTCCTCATGAGCTTAAAGGTAAAACGTCCTCCCAAGAGGCAACTAAGGGAAAATTTTCTTTCCCAGCTCCAGGCCACTGATAATTGGCCTCCAACCACTGCAAGGAGCTGTTGTTAAATAAACACAAAACCTGCCCAAAACCACCAATGGGAAAGACTCCCAGGGGTTTTTGCCCTGGCCTCCAGTCGGATCCTGGTAGATTTTTATCCTACAAGCAGGTCTCTGGGCTTCAATATTCGTGCTTCTGCAAAACCTGATAATCTCTGGTAGCCCATGGCAAAGGCTCCTGGGGCAACTTGGGCATTTCTGCTGAGACGTAGTCTATCACTTCCAAATTTGTTGGCTGTGTCAGTGACTATGTGCTTTTCATTAGGGGAGGATGAATAAAAGACAGCACTTCACCTTGGGTTTTTTGTTCTGCGATCTGAGTTTCTCCTTTCTCATCCTTCTCTCGAATGAACCTCTCCCAATTTTTTCATTTGACACAGAGATATGTTTAGGATCAGGCTTTGTTGTTGTTTCTTCCTGTCCCTTTTACATATATCTGTCTGTCCAATGCTGAAGGAGATATTGCAGGTTGAGATTGCTGTTTTCTTCCATTAGAGCATCACAATATTTTCAGTTATTGTTCCCTCTCCCTTTCTCACTATGTCTTGCTTTCTTGGCCACCGCTGTCTGTTGATCAGATGTTTTTGTTAAGTTGTCCAAAGTGATGTGTAGGTTTGGTTTTTTTTTTTTTTGCCTTTCCCTGAGTGGTTACAATTAAGTTAGAATCCATCAATGTGTATGAGTTGTTGGAAATGTTGCTTTTGATAGGCATTACCTTGTACTTGTCTGTATTAAATTTCAGCTGTCATTGTTTTCTTAATTGCCTGTGTTAGATAACGTTGAATTTCCCACAGTCCTCTCTTCCTGACTAAAATGAATAGCATTTGTATCACAGATGCTTCAAACTTGACACCTTTTTCCCCCCCCCCCGTGCCATTTAAAACTTCACCTGGGCTTGGCTGATTGAATCTGCTATCAATTTCTCCTCATTTTAATCATTGCTTTCTTTCCTTTCCATCTCTCTGTCCGTTTGGGTGGTTTTGGCCGTGGCAGGAGGTGTCATGCACACCTTGGATTTATCTGGGATAGGTGAGGAAAGCTCCAGTTCCCAGTTCCCCTGCGATGCAAACCCCGCAGGAGCTCTGGGACATGGATTTGGGTTGTCAAACCATGATTTTCTCAACCGCGGTGGCTCATATCTGGGATCTGCTTGGTCTAGGGGTGGGAGAGCCGTGACTCAGGGGATCTTGGCTTTTTATTTTTCACTCTCCCACGTCCCCACTTGGGATGGCTTTTGACAAGCTGCTGCTCTTCTCCAGCTGCCATCTGGTTTGTGTACTTTGCGCTCCAAATTCCCTTGTTCAAATGACATCCCTTCACAAGGCGTCTGCGGGAAGATGGTTTTCATCTCCGTAGCCTGCTGCTTCTTCAGGGGGACTGCTTATTATTAATTAAGACATTTTTGAAGGCCCAATAAATTATACCTGCTTTTCTGGAAGGTATTGTTGCCTTCCTCAAAGAACTCTTAATAGATTAGAGAGGTGTGACTTTATTTTCTAAAAGCCATGCTGTTTGCCATGTCATGTTCATCTCGGTAGTGTATTACAACTTTCAAACCACTAATTTAACAAGTTTACGTAATGCTGAAATGAGCCTTTGAAGTCTGGAATTATCTGTTCACTCCCAGAGCAAGGAGCGATCATTTCCATGCCAGCAAAAATTACCGAGTGAAATTGTGTGGTAATTTTAGTCTTAATTTAGTTTTCAATCTATGTGAAAGTTTCTGGGTATTTTGAAGTGACATGAAAGGATCTGCTCTCTTCTGCGTTGCCCAAAATCCTCTCCTGCAGCAAATGAAGCCATTTGGTAACGTGGCCTTTAGGAGGAACCTGTTGTAGCTTTTTTCCCTTGGCAACACCTCTTTGAGGAGGAACTGGATGGCACGTTAGCTCTTGGCAGACCAGACCTTCAGAAGGGGCTGGAGGACCATAAAGAGGTGGAGATCCCTCTGGCAATCTCTCTTGAGGTGGATGAAAGGCATGGGGAGAGTTTATGGCCCCATCTGCAGGAGGAAGGGCTTGATGGTTCCATGAAGATCAGTTGAATCCTTGCTACTCGGGGTAGTTCCAAAGTTAATCACTAGGAGGTTTGTCGGCATTTTTATCGCTGCATTTATATTTTATGGAACCATCTGGTCCCATTAAAGCTCTGAAAGTCAGCTCAGGTTGGATGGAGTTTCCCAGGAGCTGAGAAGAGGAGGAGCAGGAGTAGGTGAGGTGTGCGGATGAAGCGTGTCGAGCACTGATAAGCCTGACAGACCATCAGGGTGGGAGAAATGATAGAGATTTTGAGGACAGCATTTAAATCCTGAGTGGTAATGTGGCTCCTTGTTGGGAAGCATGAAGGGAACTGGTTTTCTAGCTGTAAAGTTCCTCTCCAGTGAAACACCATCAGTGTCTTCTCCTCTGGGGTTCCTCAGAGAGAAGGAGACCTTGGTAACTTTGTGAAAGCAGTGATGGCAACCTCAAAAATGGCTAAACCAGAAAGCAAGTGCCTTTCTCAGGAAGGAGATGAGTTGCTTGGGGACATTAATGTCTTCACCTGGTCCCATTGATGACCCTGGAGTGGTGGGATGCATGAGGTCCAGCTACCTCATTTCCCACTTTGATTTTGCGAAGGAGAGGAGAGGAGCTGATGCCCTAGAGTGGTCAGACTCACCGTTTGGGTTGTCCCTCTTGTGCTCCAGTGATGGGACAGCACTCTCTGCGATGCCAACCTTGACAGCAGAGAAGATGCCGAGTTATGGAAACATGGAGCTTTCCATTTCTTGTTTTGGTACTTACTTCCTTGGGCAAGGCTCTCGGAGCCTTCCAGTCCTTTCCCCATCCCGTATGTTGCCTTTTCAGGGCTCTGGCCTGGAAAAAAGCGAGCGGAGGGGGGTGAGTAGACTAAATTTCCTTCTGCTTGATGGCTCTGGTGGCTTCCCCAGAGCTGGCCTGGCTCACCCCGAGCTCTGGTGGCCATCCCGGTGCCCCTGTGTTTGGCTGGGACACCGTCCCCCTGTGCCGACTCGGGATGCGAGTGGTTGACATGAGAATTGCCTGCTTTTCAGCATGTTCCCAACACCCTGGGGTGGTGGGAAGGGAATTGGTGGGTATTTTGTTTCGAAGCCAGCAGGCTTCAAACAGGTGTCACGGTAATTCCACAATAGAAACATTTTTCTTTCAGCTGCAAACAAAACTCGCTCCTCCTAGCTGGATCCGGCGCTCCCCTGCGGATTCGGAAGGCACAAAACAAAACTTTTATTGATTTCTTCCAGAGAATAGCTCATGTTTTGTCTGTACATGCTCCGGCAACCCCCTGTGATTTATTATTTTTTTATATATATATATATATTTTTTTTAAAAAGAAAAAACCCAACTCCCCTAACCTGAGTCCACCACTTGCTCCCACACGAGGATCTTGCAGCACCAGGGGTGTCTGAGAAGCCCCTTGAGATGCAGATGAGATGCAGTTCCTTGGCAGAGGGAGGCTTTTAGAAACCACGGGCACCTCCTCTTTTGCAGTAAGTGATTATTTCGTGGCGATAACTTGGCCTGGCTTATCTTGATCATGATTTTCACCTTTTGCCTTCCGAGTACCTCGGAGCCGCCGATAACGCGGTGGCTTTGGGGGTGGCCGCTCTTGAGCGGGGCCATCCACGTTAGATTTGAGAGAATAATTCAATTTATTCATTGAGTTTTCACAGTCTCGAGCTTGGGGTATGTCTGCTGGGCAAGCTGCTGTTTTCTTCAATTTATTAGTCGCTAATATACGTTGAAACTTAGATATTGGAAAGCATTTATAATTCAGAAAGTGGGGCTGGCTGGCGTGTTTTGGGTGGCAGATGTGGGCTGGTGTCGTCCCCCCAGGTAGGGCTGAGGTTTTGGGGGAAAACCTGGCCGTTGGAAGGCTTTATTTAGCTGGGTTTTTGCCGTTTGGAAAGGGTTTGTTGCAGCCCTGCTCTCTGTCGAGCGTGCGAGGGGCTCTGGGAAGAAGATGGGCTAAAGATGTTTATAGCCTGAAACCAGCCTGTGCACAAGGGCTTTTCATTCACCCTCTGCTCCCCAAAGGCCGGGGGAATTGGAGCTCCTGTTATTATTTAAGTGGCTTTCCAGCTGCTCCTTCTCATCCTGTCATCTCCCTGCCCATCTTTGATTAATGACCAGACCATCCATTCTGGCGCTTCCCTCTCTCCTTCATTGAATTCCTTTTCTTTTTCTTTTTTTTTTTTCCCCCCTCTTTCCCCTCTCTCTTTTTTTTTTTTTCTCCTCTCACATAAACTGCTGATCTAAATGTTCAAAATAAATTATGCTGAATAATGGATGAAGACAGCTGCATAATTTATGGTGCCACAGGGTGAGGAGGAGCCGTGTGTGCTCTTCCTCTGCTTCTTGTCCCCTGTGCCATCTCAGGTCCTCTCTCTGAGCCCACCAAGGAGGCAAGTGGCACCAGGTTTGCTGCCAAACCTAGAGGGTGGAAGCTCTTTAGATCCCATTTTTACTCCAAAATGGGATTTAACATTGCAGGATTTTATGCACATGGGGACGTTGTGACCATTGGAGGTGCGCGATATTGATGTTCAACCCATCAAGGTGGTCCCTGCCTGCTGGGGCAGAGATAATGGGGATTAATTAGCCCATGATTCCTTCCTTCAGCCTTTCTGGAACAGGATTGCTGAAAGAGGTGTTAAAATCAGGTGGCAGGAGTAGGCTTCTCAGTTTTGGTGTCTTTCTTTGCCCTGAGTGTCACCATGACAAAGTCTTCTGGAGTCCTGGTGTCAGCTGGCACAGTTCATTTTGGCAAGTTGAGGCAATTTCTGCTGACTTTTATATTATATTCAGAATTTCTCTGCATAAGGATATCAGATGTAATTATAATATGTTGAAATGAAGCACTTCAACCTTATCAAAAATAACATTTTGATAATTTTTTCACTGCAAATGTCAACACAATCAATAGGTTCTTGCAAATGTTTTGATTTCATTAAATTCAGCAGATTGTTCTGCTGGCATGTTTTAACCCCCACTAAATACCCCTTTTTTCCCCATATTGGGATGAACTTAGATAATAAGGTTACCTTTTACAAAGCCACAAGGTAACGAAGTAGAGCTTTTTATCAGCAGCCCTCCACATTCCTTAGTGAAAAGGATAAAAGAGTGGTGGAGATGACAGAGACAGTGAGGGGAAAGCAAAAAAGAGAGAGGGAGAGACATCATTTTTCTCTATCCCAGTTTATTATCCCATCCATTTGCCTCTGTCTTTTTCTGATGTCTTGTCCATCAGCTGCTAAAACCTAATTCCATAAGAAATAAATACAACTTGAGTAAATTAAGTGAAAAGGCTGCACAGAACCCAATTACTCTCTGTCCCCCAGACGCTGGGGAACGAAGTTCATTTCCCTGTAATGAACCTGCTGGTGAGTGACAGCCTGGCAAAATGAGCCGTGGCTCGGAGCTGCCTTCATTCAGGGGGCAAACGGGGGATTGGGGAGCAGTTTGGATGGTCTTCCCATGGGAATAGTCTTCACTTCAGCTCGTGGCAGCGCGCATTGCGTCCTTGGCCAGCCCTGTCTGGCTTCCTGAGAGAGATCATTTTTATTATGGAAACAATTTGTTAATAAACATCGGAGCAGTAGATGGTTGATGGTGCCCAAGCGTGTCCCTTTGGCTTCTTGTTGGAAGGTCTGGGCTTCCAGGCTGGTGTTGAGCCATCTCCTACCAGGAGGGAGGCTTCAGATGACCACTCTGGGTGGGGAGCGCCCCTCACAGCCTGCAGGAAGGCACACAAAAAGGTGTAAAAACAAATGTATATGGGAGCCAGAAAGTGGTTTGGCCAAGGAATTGACCTGGGACAGAGGAACTCATCCCCTCCTCTTCGCAGCCTCGACTGTGTGACCTTCAGCAAATCATTCTACAGTCTGCTTCCCTCCTCCCCAGCAGCGCCTCGCGTTGCTCGCTCTTCTTCTCTCATTGCAGGCAGATTTGGTAAAAAGATTTTGTTCCTCTGTGCGTGTATTGAACTTTGCACAAAAGCCTCTCCTTCCAGCTGGCGCCGTAATAGCCCTAGTGTGTTTTGTAAGGAAAAAGAGCCTACGGGAAATAAGGCAGGAGGGAACCCAGGCTGAAACCTTCTGCTTGTTTTTCAGGGGGGGGTGTGTGCAGACGCAGCACGGATGTATGGGCTTTTTATACGTGTTTTATACCTCTTCAGGGAAAGGCAATGATGCTGGTGATGGGGCTGGAGAACTTCTGAGGAGGGGTTGGAGGAGCTGGGGGTGTTCAGCCTGTAGAAAAGGAGGCTGAAGGGAGACCTTCTTGCTCTTCTCTAACTCCCTGAATAGAGGGTGTAGCGAGAGGCAGGGGTCAGTCTCTTCTCCCAAGGAACAAGCCCATGGGACAAGAGGAAACAGCCTCAAGTTGCACCAGGGGAGGTTTAGTTTGGATATCAGGCGGAAGGGTTATCAAGCCTTGGAACAAGACTGCCCAGGGAAGGAGTTGAGTCACCATCCCTGGAGGTATTGTATTTCTAAGCTGTGTAGCTGTGGTGCTGAGGGACATGGGCTAGTGATGGGCTTGGCAATGCTGGCTGAACAGTTGGACTTGATGATCTTAAAGGTCTCTTCCAACCGAAGCGATTCTGTGATTCCATACCTCTTTGTGAATGTTCCTCCCATCGGGCTTATCCAGGCTGCTGGACTCCATGGGCTGTCACCCTACCAGTCCCTGGGGCACCAATCCAGTGCCTGCTGTGTCCTTGTGGAAGACAGAGATGCTGTGGCACCTCTGAGCCAGCACAGCTCGTTTGCAGGAGCTGTCGTGGTGCGTGGAGTAATAACTGTGCGAGAGAAGGAACTTGCAGGGCTTTATTATGTGCAATATCCAGGCAGCTGCTGCTGCTCTATGGAGTGTTACGGGCCCGTAATCGATATCGGGGAGGAGGAACTGGTGGGCAACCTGTTCCCTATTATGGGCACTTAGGCAATGCTCGGGTTGACAAAGAACCTTGTACCAACTGCACGGCAGCACATGTTCAACACGCTCCTCGTCTATCACAGAGTGATCCAGCCAAACGCCCAGATGCTCTTGACAGTTAACTTTGGAGAGGAGCAGGTGATAAAGCAGCTTTTTTTTTTCAACGGGGTGAGCCCCCTTCTTCCTTTGGCTACTGTAGAATCACAGAATTATCCCCTTTGCTTGACCCAGGGCAAGGAGAGACTGATGAGCGTATGCCATTAAGTCAATAAATATCATCCAAGCAGGCAACTGGGGTGGTGTGATCCGCTGTCGGGTGTGAAGGATGGGGAGCCAAGACCACTGGGTGATTTTTCTGGCGCTGCCACTGATTCGTTTTGACTTTGAGCAAGTCATTTAATCGCTCGGTAATTAATCCTATTCATACAGCTAAATTGGGTACCGCTAGGTACACGAGCTCTCGCCGCAGGCACACCGTGCCCATTCAGAAAAATCACAGCAACACCTATGATGGAGGATGAGGTGGTTGATTTCAAAGCCTCCCATCCCACGTCCCATCACGTACCTACAAAGATCCCGTGGAAGGTCTGGAACAGCTTTACTGCGGGGAGGAGTGATGCCCGCTGGCCAGAGCTGGCAAATCTGTCACCTCCCTCGGCAAATAAGTCTTAATGAAGTTTGCAGGGAGCCCGGGAGGTTATTTTAGAGTTGATTTTCTTCCCAACCCTTTGGTTTGGAGCTGGCACACCAGCCGCAGGGCCCCCGGTGCCGGGGCTGAGGGCGACCTCCCACTCTCCTAACCCTCCCACCGTTTAACCCAGGAGTCAATCAGAGGGAGGTGTTTGCAAGCAGGGTGTTTTTATTAGCTCAGTAACAACCACGACAGAGCACTTATTGATTCTGGTGATCCATTGCCATCCAGAACATCATTTGTAAACTTTTGGGGAAGCGGGTGTGGTAGCAAAGCTTGCTGTATGAGCCCAGTCTCTTGGGCATTCCAATCTTCTCTACCGTGTGCAGTATTTACTCTGTAAGACTTGACTCTGGGCTCTGCTGGTGGCTTGGGAAGGACTTGGCAAGCAGAGAGAGGATACAAATAGCCACAAGCCTGGTTGTTGCCCTCAGCCCCCCAGCCGTGTGGGTTTGCTGTGGGGCTGGAGGCCATCCTCACACTGCTCAACCTCTGTGTTACATGGGAAAATGCAAGACCTTTTTCATTTCTACCTGCCCTGCCTTGAACTAGTGCTGTCTGGAGCTGCTTTTTTGCTCTCACAACGAGTGAAATTAGAGATCTTTGGACCTTTAGCTGCAGGGCTTTGCTCACATTCCCTTGTACTTACTCTTGCTCCTGGCAGACCCTTGTAATTGTACCGTGTCTCTCCATATATTTATTCATATATATTTTATATCAACTTGCTACCGAGTGGACCACTTTCTTGAATGAAGCTGCCCTTTGGTAGTCCTTTAAGCACATTTCATTGCCCAGATGTGGCAGCACTGTCCCATCGGGCAAGAGTTTCCCCCCTCTGTGGACGTAGCTGAGGGATGTGAGTGTTTGGGTGGAAATCTCTGCAGTCCCAGACCAAAAAAAAACGACTTCAGGGAAGCTGGGAATAACCATCTTGTTCCTCTCGCTTTCGAAAATGACAGATCTCTATCGCTTGGAGGAGTTTCTCAGCCGAATAATGGCAGCAGATCCACGGGGTGCTCTGGGGGAGCAACAGGCTTAATACAGAGTCAGGAGAGTTTAACTGGGATTTACAAACTCCCCCCCAGGGGTTGTGGGTGAGCGCATCATTTGAATGGGGTTTTAATTCCCGAGTCCTCACAAAAGGCTTAGGAAGTGGTCTTCTGTGTTGTTATGGTTTTTTTTTTCCCAAAGAACATTTTTTACAAAGACCTGGAAAACCACCAGTAAATGCATTTTGCCAGAATAACAGTGTATTTTGGCTGACTGGCTTGTAACTTATCAGCAGCTGTGGGAGGCTGTGGATTAATAGAGGATGCAGTCATGAAATTAAACTCTAGCTGTCCCCTTCCGTGCAACTTTTACCTACGATAGAGATGTCAGTTTGTCCAGTATAATTTAAGAACATGTAAATCCATGTGTATTCTATTTTTTCTTGCTACATCTGACTAGTAAAAGTGTTTAGGTGGACTTTTAGTGAAACATAAACTTCATTGAGGAGGAGAAGTTAGGAAAAGGGAAAAGAAGAAACGGAAAGCCAAGGTGGTACCAGCAGTACAGCCTATGCATTAGCTTTGTTAGAGGAAATAATTGTCCAACTCAGGTGGAGGGAGATCATCCTGCCCCTCTGCTCTGCCCTGGGGAGGCCTCAGCTGGAGCACTGGGTCCAGTTCTGGGCTCCCCAGTTCCAGAAGGACAGGGAACTGCTGGAGAAGGGACACCAGAGGGCTACAGAGATGATGAGGGGCCTGGAGCATCTCTCTTAGGAGGAAAAGCTGAGGGACTTGGGTCTTTTTAGTCTGGAGAAGAGAAGACTTAGGGGGGATGTGATCAATGCTTATAAATACTTCAAGGGTGGGTGTCAGGAGGATGGGGCTGGTCTTTTCTCAGTGGTGCCCAGGGACAGGACAAGGGGATGATGATATCTGGTGGAGTAATTGCTCTGGGGTCAACACCGGACTTCAAGATGGACTGGGAGCCAGCTGAGACTTGGTCCTGGCTCCCCATGGGGGAAATTTTAAGCATGTCGGAGTGATGGCTTTGCAGAAATTCCCAGCTGAGGGGCCACGTGTTTGGGCTGGCTGGCTGGTCGGGAATTCATTAGGAACTTTTGTGTTTGCAGCTGTCTCTCGGATTATATCTTTATTGATCCTGCCTGCCCATGGCCAATGGGAAATATGTGGAAATGATGAAGCTCTTCTGAAGGGGGGGGGAGTTCATAATCTTGCTCAAACAAAGGCAGGCCCCCCAGGGGGGCAGGATGAATGGCCCGTGTATAGCCTATTTGGAGACGATATGGCTATCACATCTTGTTCCCCTTGTTTTACTGGGATAACATTCAATTACTCCTGCCAACAGCAGCTTCCCATAAGGGCTGTTGGGACAGCTAATCACTTGCCCCACTTACTCCAAATGAGAAATACAAGTCAAATGAAAACCCATCTGGGGCTGGGAGGAGCAGCAGGACCAGCGCCAGTTTTAGGGCTCTCCAGTGGTCCCCAAAAGACCTGGTGCCTCAAGGAGGTCCTGGGGATGGAGGTTGGCCGTGGCCCCAGCTCTGCCGTGGCTTTGCTGCTTGCCTCTGGGCAAGTCACTTCGTTTTGAGCGGAAGGCTGCGGGGGGGCTGGCTAGCGGGTTGAGAAGATGGCAAGTTAAAGCCAGAGTTTCTGCTCTGTAGCTGTCAGAGGTGGGTGGCTCTTCCTGAGGGAGGATGGAGGATGAAGCCAGTGGCTTTGTGGAGCGTGAGGGACTATTTGGGCTCTGCTGACCTCCCCAGTGGGGCTGGGCAGCCCTGTGTGAGGCTCGGCATCCTCCGCAGGGAAGCTTTTCCACAGCCCAGGGCTCTTTGAGAGGGCTGGCAGGAGGTGACAGCTTTCTCGTGCCATTAGCCTGGATTTCTGCAGGTGCCCCAGAGAGGTACAGCCCTCGCGAGCCCCAAATCCACGCAGCCTGACAGCACCTTCCTCTTTGTATACCCCGGCAAGGAGACAACTTGCCAGACAACAGCACTTAGCCCCTGCCAGAGCCCAGCGCCGCAGAAGTCCCTGATGTATTTAGAGAAACACACTTGTCTTGCCGTGTCTGCTTTGGAGAGACCTTGCTAATCCTTCCTGAAAAGCCCAAAGGGGGATCCGAAGCAGCTTTTCATTAGCCAGACAAGCCCTCTGAGTTCCCCAGCAAAATACCTACACCAGGAGGGATGCTGCCATCCTCGTTGCTGAGGGATGGGGGATTGCAGCCTTGGCTGGGAGCATCGTGCACCTGGGGAGAGGGATTCCCAGCATTGCACTGGGAAGGGGCTGGGAGCTTTGCATTACAGGGAGGGGTGAGAAAAAATTGAGGTTCTTCCCTGGGGCTGCGGCTTCTTTTGGGCATCCCCTGGGGCTGCAGCTTCTTTGGACCATCCCCAGGGTCTGTAGCTTCTTTTGGGCATCCCCTGGGGCTGCAGCTTCTTTGGAGCATCCCCAGGGTCTGGAGCTTCTTTTGGGCATCCCCTGGGGCTGCAGCTTCTTTGGACCATCCCCAGGGTCTGTAGCTTCTTTTGGGCATCCCCTGGGGCTGCAGCTTCTTTGGAGCATCCTCAGGGTCTGTAGCTTCTTTTGGGCATCCCCCGGGGCTGCAGCTTCTTTTGGGCATCCCTTGGGGTTGCAGGCCTTGGCGAGTTTTCCCCCTGGAGCCTCTCCAGGCTCATTCCTGGACTTCCTAATGATGGATAACCCTGGGAGCTGCCCACGGGCAGGGCTGCCTGGCATTTTTCTCTATGCATGTGTGAACCAGCTATCCCTGACACAGCGCCTTTAAGGCAGAATGACTGTATCCATCGGATCGGGCTGTACTCTTTCTTGCTGAGCCAGTACAGCTCGTACAGGAACCGCCTGTAAACAAGTCCAAAGTGCCTGGAAAGCACTTATTTAGACTTTCCTACTGCATTAGCCAAGGGCTGGGAATTCGTTTCTGGGAGAGGGCAAGCCGAGAGGGTGTTGATGGGGGGTGTATATCAGCTCTCTATAGATCTCCTCAGGACCCGGAGCAGACGAGAGCGAGCTGCGAAGCCATTAACAAGGCTGCAAACATGTAAATACTCGGCTGCTTTCTTGCTTCTCTACCCTCCCCGAGCTGTTGTCCCTGCTTTCCCCTTGTCTCTCCTACCTGATAGACCCTCCAGCTGCAGCGGGTCAGATCGCAGCCCGCTCGGGATGGGGCTAATAGGTGATGCTAACAGGTTGTCAGCTCTCTGGCTGCAGAAGGATGCGTTTCCCAGGCTAAATCTGGCCGGACGTGACTTGCATGTCCACGGTTCCCCTCCTCACTTGCCAGACTTGCAGGAGCTGGGAGAGTGTGCTCGGGTGATATCTGCAGGCATGGCAGAAAATCATTTCCAGTGGTGGAAAGTGACTTTGCTGTATGGATAAAATCTCGCGAAATTACCCTGGGGTAAGAACAATTTGTTTCAGTCTCCATCTCCCGAGATACTGATGTTGGAAAGGTCCAGATTTGCCAGACCTGCTCTCCGTGCACGCACCCGTTTTAAACCCTGCTTTGATTTATTTTATTTTATTTTAGGTTTTTTTTCTGTTTTGCATGGGCGTACTTGTGGCCTCGGGGACGAGAGTTCCACTAAAGCAGATAAAAGGGCTTTTAAATATGCAGGTTTGCACTGCAGATACGTGAGCGCCTGCTAAGGCATTCTGGTGTGATTAAAAAGAATAAATCCTTCCGAGGCCAGGAGAATACCTGGGTGAAATTAAACCCCTGATGAAGAGCTGGTTGTATGTATGTACGTGCTTAAACGTATGGATGTAGGTGTGCATATAGGCATAGTTATATAGGTATCAGCTCGGTGACATGGCTTCAGACCTGAAAGCTGGGTGCGAAGGGGCTCTCTGAGGGCCCCCACTAACACGGGGAAATGAAGTCAAAAGCAGGATTAATTTAGATGGCTTTCCTTCCCCTTCCAGGGCTGTTCTTCTGGTGCTGCTGGTGTGTGATAAAAGACCTTTTAGCGCTGGGGGAAATCAAATAATCTTCCACAAACGCGAATGGGTCTGGGCCGTGATTATCCCGATGAAATTGGTGATTCAGCTCCGACTCTCCGTGTCTCCTCGCCTTTTCTGAAGGTGGTTTTTTTTTTTTCGCCAGTCCCCGGATTGATAGATTGACACCTGAGTGCCTTTGTTGTCAGGAGCTTGCCATTCCGGGTCTCTGCATTGCTTGGAATTTAGACTAACCAGTGCTTTTCTGGCTGGGGGGATATTTTGAGCAAGATTTATGAATTTTCTGAGATGGACCCAAGTAGTGATAATAAAGGCTCTGGGATGGTAAAAAGAATTGCTGTTGAAGAATAGAAAAAGTATTAGGAACCGTGGCACCTCTCCCAGTCTGGAGGCAGCCTTGGTGATGGAGAAGTACTTGGAGAACATGCCACAGGGTGGCGTTTCTTATATTCTGTTGTGCCTCCTCTTTTAGACCCTCTCCTGGCTTGGCAGGGTGGAAAAGGCTGATTGTAAAGGAGGGAAAAAAGTTTTTTTTCTGGGCTAAGGGAGCTCCACTTGTCCTTCCTCTCTTCCCCATTAGCTCTGCCTGTGCCCATGGTCCTTGGTCAGGGCAGCATGAGGGATGCTGAGGCTCTGGCAGCTTCCAAATATCAAGGATAGCAGTCCAGTTGGGTGTACCCGATGGCTTCCAGTACCAGGTACTTCAGAGAAAGGCTCACAGTGCCCTAAATACCGTCATTTACCTGGGAAGGGTTCTCTCTGCAAATCTCAGCCAGTTAGTGATTGACTTCTGTGCCAAAGAGTAAGGGTTTAGCTCCCCGTTGCGTTTTTATCTCTCCTGGTATAACAATGAGGTTCCCCCTATGGGACCTCCTCCATCTCTAATTCCTGTGAAGCACTATGCCTGCTCCTCCATCGTCGCAGAGCTCAAACCAGGCTTGTCAGAGGCAAGTGGGATAAAAAGCCACAGACCTCTCTTGTTAGAGACACGCTTCCATGGGCTTCCCAAGGGCCTGGGGACTGCGCTACCAACCCTCTCAGAGAAAGTAAAACGCACTTTGTGCAAACCATTTAACCTCTCTGTGCCTCTGTTTACCCTTTTAAAAAGGTGTAATTCCCACCGAGATGCCGTGAGGATCAATTACTGCTTCTGTGCTCTGAGATCCCTGGATAAAAGGGTAGAGAATTATCCTGTCAGTCTGCCTCAAATATTGTTTTCATTAAGATTAACACTCTTCAGTAAACAGAGCCGTTAAAGCTGTACTAGGTGTTTAATAAGTAATATGTAGTTGATATCCATCACCTTGGCTTCTTGTAGCGAGCTGTGGGGCAATGCAGGGTGACGGGCCTGTTGAGGTGAAGCATCCTGCTCTAATTGCTCTTTGATTAGCAGTACTTAGGGTTACGGGCGGATGATGGGGTGGACCTCATCAGAATTCCTCCCTCTCAAGGGTATGGAGGCAACAGGAGACACGGGAACAGCATAAACAACTCTGGAGACTGTTGAGGCCAAGTTCTGGCTCCTAAATCTGGAGGGGGGCAGCTCAGGGGTGATGGGCAGAGGGGCTGTTGCGTTTGGCAACTCTAAAAAAAACCCCATAAAAATCAGGTTCTGCGTTTTCCCGTTGCCTGTAGGTGCTTGCACGTGCTTGACACGTAGTTAGGAAATCAAGGCTGCCTTAAATGGAGTGGTTTTGCTCTCAGGCTCCAGGAGAAGTGAAGGGAGAATCAAGTGGAGCCGAACTCCCACTCCCCTGGTGTTGAACTCTGTGGGGATGGCAGGGTTCACGAGGGGAAGATTTCTTGGTCTGCTCCATCAATTACTCTTTAAATTTATCTTGGTTTTTGCCAGCTCACGTGCTGCCAGGCCAGGACCTCTCAAATATTCCTCCTCCTCATTTACAGAAAGCATCACAGAGCCTTGACCATGTGAATAGGTCTCCATCTCTTCCCGTATCTGGGTTTTTCTTGCCCGGATTTGGCTGGCAAAAGCTCCGAAGCGTTTACCAGTGCAGGAGAAAAAACAGACTTAAAAGCCAACAGCCAGAACTGGGTCCTCATCCGGGTCAAGTGCAAGTGCAGGGAGCTGCACTGATTTATGCTGGCTGAGGTTCTGGCCCGTAATCTTTTGTGATCCATCATAAATAGCGCGTTGATTTAAAAGGAAGAGGTCTGCCTCACGGTTGGCTGAGCTTTCGGTATAAATCGTGCAGCCTTTGGGAACCTGCTTCCATTTTGTCCTTGGTGCCGTAACTCCGGGTTAACACTGATGGGAAGGGATTTTCCTTTCCTTCCTTTTCCTTCCCTTTGCTTCCCAATTTTGCTCAAACGTGGGGGCTTTTCCTTTCCAGTGGGCTGGACTGGGAGGCAAGCAGACCCATGCCTTGGGCTCCTGGCTACCACAGCCAGCTTATTGGCGAGCAGTTTCCCTTGCCTCTGGAAAAATCAGTGCCAGCACTCGGTGACCAGTTGTGCTGGTGCCCGTTCACAGTTATTGATGTAGCTGTTGGGTGCTGATATCTTTGTGTCCAAGCCTGGGATGCAGTGGGGACATTACAGCTGCGATCTGCAGCACGCAGAGAGTTATCTGCCTTGGCAACTTGGGCAGCTTTTAGCTGAGACTGACATTTGAATAATATATAGGAAAGCCAGTTGAGTTTCTGAGAAATGACCTCCGTCTGAGAGCATGCTCTGACCCTGGACGGGAACAATAGACCCATCTCCGTCTGGAGTATTGGGTGGCATTGACAATCCGGACGCTGGAGGCTGGTGGAGATGGCTGTGTCCTTTGGCATCTCTGCTGCACATCAAGGTGGCTGTGAAATGACAGTGCCTCTAAGCCTTTGGCTGCGAGTTCCTTCCCTGGGGAGGTATGTACTGAGAGATCACTGACTCCGAGTACTGCTCTTCGCTAAGTCCCAAGGAAATCCCATTCTGCCCACCAGCCCGTCTGCGGGATTTCTACCAGCCTGGAAATAATGGGAGAGTAACACCAATTAAGAGGACAGGCTCAGCCCTGTCTCCTGCTGCTCAGCGGAGAAGATCAAGGCAGGTTTGTCGCCGTTTGAAGACCGGCCTTTGAGAAAATTGCCGGTGAAGATGTTCTGAAATCACTCCAAACCTTGGAAGTTGCTGCTGCTACGAATACAAATGGGTTGAGTGGAGTTCACCTGAGGAGGAGCCAGCGGGGAGCCTTCCCCTGGGCAAGGAACGGCGGAGGTGGCTCACCGTGGGGTGCTGGTGGGAACTGAGTCCCAAGGTGATGTGTAGGAGAGACTGAAGCTGGTGGGAATGAAGGCAAAGAGGGGCAAGGATGAAGGCAGGAGGACATGGGACCTGAGTGGCAAAAGCGAGGCTGTTCTTTGCCTTGAGCTGGGGGTGACAAGAGCTGAGGTTTCCCCCATGGATGGCCATCTTCTGGAGCGGGATGAGGGCTGAGGAAGGCAGATGGGGTGGTGCAGTTGCATCTTCATTAACTATGTGCTCAGGCAGCCTTGTCCCTGGTTGTAGCTGAACATAGACCCAGTGTTTAGCCAGGTGTTGTGCAGCTTTGTCTCTCTGGGGGCAGAGGAGGAGATGTAAGAACATCTCAGTTGTGTTCATCAGTGACCTGGATGAATGGTTCCTGTGCAACCTGCTCTGGGTAGACCCGCTCTGGTGTGGGGGTTGGTCTAGATGATCTCCAGAGGTCCCTTCCAACCCCATGTGATTCTATGCTGGTTCCTATATAGTGAAGGTCTGTGAGTGTGCTTTGGCTTTTGGGTGACAGCAGAGCATAGCAGCCTGACACAGTGTCCCCAGCTGGGCCTCTCCATTGCCATGTTGAGGGATGGAGCACGTGGGCAAAACCACATTTTTTTGTCCTAAACACAAAGACCCAGCAGGCACAGCTGTCCCTGGGCCACCAACCCATCTCGCCACCTTCTCCATGGCACGAGCTGCAAGGTGTCAGCAAGGAGCTGCTTGGGCAACATGTCAACCTGCAGCCCCTGCTGTTTCCAGCCTTCTGGTGCTTGGACAGAGATGTCCAGAGCTCCTGGGGTTCAGCGGGCGTGTTTTTAACCATTTGCTTTCTGCCACCGTGGTGTCAGGGCCCCTTGATCTTCCAGAGCCCCTTGATCTTCCAGCACTTCAGCAAAACTCCTGCCTGCCCCACGGGGAGTGCTAAGCTCAAATCCTCCAACCTGGGACCTGGCACTGGTCTTTGCCAGGTTTTGGCTGCTCTGCCACAAGACATTGCATCTCACAGGCAGCTTTATCTGAGCTCCCTTTGATGCTAACCAAGCCGTAGCGGGTTAAGCCATCTGAGTGCCCGTGTTAACTCCTGGCCCCGGGCTTTGGCGGCGAGGAACACTCAGGGAGAGCGAGAGCCGTGTCCATCACTTACCCAAAAAGATGCGGTGCCTGAGCTGTCTGCACCTCTGACCCCATCATTTATTTAAACCCTCGTTACAGAATTCACCCCGCCAGAAACCAAGCCCAAAAGATGGCTCTGGCAATCTGCAGGGCTGAATTAAACATGTGCTGTTGCTTCTTGTGGGCTTGGGTTGATTTTGTGCGGGGAGGGAAGAGGGAGAGCCTCAAACAGATGGCCCAAGTACCAATCTCAGTGTCTCTTCCCTCCTTACGAAATAAATGAGCGGTGCAGAGAGAAATTGGGGCTGTGTAATGTGCTCTCAGGGTGCGCACTTTCCAGGCAACGCTGGTCCGAGGCTGCTGGGGTCAGTGTGGATGTTACTCTTGTACCCTCTTGTCTTGAGATACCAGTTAATATATTCAGCTCTTGATCAGACTCTCATTATTGGGGGATTCAGCAGGGACACCAAACATGGGCTTTATTGGGCTTTATTTTATTTTAATTTTTTTTTCCCTGCTCCATGTTCATTTAGTTCAGTAATTTCTTTCCCTCAGGAAGCTCAGGCTCAGATGCAGCATCTGGGTTTTCAATGAGGTCCATCTTTATTTTATGGTTGCAACAGGCATTTGGGTTTCCAGCTGTGGAAAAACAACCACCCCCTCCTTCCCCATTTTAAAGGACAGGTTTTCTTCGTATTGTGGTGCTGTCGGTGAGAGTGATACACAGGAAAAAGCTAAGATCCAAGAGATAATCTCTGCCATGTTGGGAAGGTGTTAGAAGTTTCTTCTATCAAAGAGGTCTATCTCCTAAGGAAGCTGGTGGCCCTGCTATCCCATTGGTCTGGGGGTGGCAGATAGATGCATTCACTGTGGTCTTTGGGCTTCAGCCTTGGTCAAGTCCCATGGGGACTTGTTCCAGCTGGGCAAGGATGGTCAACAGAGCCTGGCTGCATCCCTTCTTGGCCAGCCATCTCACCTGGAGCCTGCTGGCTTGTCCGGCCTGGGGCTGCGGAGGAGAGTGGGAGGCAGAGGAGATGCAGGGAGAGGGACAGCAGCTGCTTGATGGAACGGAAAATGCTGACATAAATTAATCAAACGAGGCATCTCGCAAGATTGAATTAGATCCTGATTTATGACTGCGGTGCTGCTGCTTCTGCAGTTCCTGTGCTCCTTGCTTATCCCTCACCCCCTGATTTATGGGGAGGCTACTGTTGAGAAGGGGCCCCTACGGAAAGAGTGGATGGATGGATGGATGGTGTTCCCAGCTGGGCTAATACCAGCCATCACATCATGTTGTTCCTCAGGACTTCACCTGTTCAACTGCTGTATAAGCTCAATTTCTAGGCTTTTTGGATGTGTTGCATAGCTTTTGAAAGACTGATGCCTAGAACAGGAGAGAGCCTTTAGTCCTGCATCTTGCTCATCCTCTGGCTCCTCAGTGCCACCAAGAAAGCCCTTATGAGCACCATCCTGTGACCAGTTGCTGCAAAATGGTCTTTCCAACCCCTTCAGGTTGTGCTGGTTTGTGAGAGAGTCTCTTCCAAGAGATGTTTCTACTCTCTGGTAGCCAAATCCCTTCATTTCTATTCTACTCTGAGAGCTCCTGTAGCTACTGGTTTCCTTATCATGCCCTGTAGAGGAGAGCATGATTTGTCTGGACGTGTCCAATACGTTTGCACGCTGTACAAGGTCATCAGAGCATGAAGTGACTTCTCATCCTTTGCATTCGCAGAGGAGCCAGGGAAGCTTGAAGGAGTGTGATGCCAAGGTGGCTTTGGAGATATTTATGGGGCCCTCGCTTCCTGGGAGGAGGGAGCAAGAGAAGATAAAGGGGATTAGGTGAAAATGGAGCTCTTTGGCAATGGACAAGCTCAGAACTTCTTGGGGTGTGGTTATTGATGGGGAAGCTCCTGGATGGTGTGGAAAATAGAAATGTGTAGTTTGTGTGGAATGAGTTAGAGGAGGAGGAGCCTCATGAGAAACATGGAGGGTCCATGGAGCAGGTGAGGAGGAGAGGGCTTTGGAGAGAAAAGAGTAAGGTGGGACCTACCTGAGGGCTATCTTGTTTGCCTGCTGTCCATGTGGGATCCCTTTAGCTTCTTGAATTCCATGTAGGAAAAGCATTTTCCAAAAAGCCAGGTAGTGAGTGTCCTTCGGAGTGGTGGCTGGGGTGGGGAACTGGAGGACTGGGCTTCAGGAGGAGGGCAGGAGCCCCCAGCCTTGTTTGCAGCCATGTTCCCTGGGTACCTGGCATCAGAGATGAAGAATAGAAACAGATCTTCTGTCTTCCTGCAGCGTATTGATTTTTTGCTCCCTGCTCCGGCCTTTTGCTCGTCCTTTTCAGCGTCTGGCAGAGGAATGAAATATAAGGTTTGAAAAACTAAAAATACAAAAAGTGACAGCTTCATTGCTCCGAGTGATGGTATTTCGAGGGGAAGCGTGACCTGAGGAAAACAGAGAAGATGCCGACCTGGCCCTTCTCCCCTCGCTTGGCGAGGGAGGGGGCAGTGAAAAGAAGGGGGCTCGGGGCTGGGGTGCCGAGTCATGTCCCTGCCATGCTCAGGAAAGTGACCCCACTCCTTCTGTGGAGGCAGCTCTGGGTTGCTTTGGAGGTCTGGTGATGGGAAGGGAATGGGAATGCAGTTCCAGGGTGTGGGATGTCCTATTCTTGTCCCTGCCACCCATTTGCGTGGGACGCATCAGCTTGTGGTGCCCCTCTGTCCCCACTCTGAGAAACCAAGGTGGCTTGGGACCCCTCGGGTGACGAGAGCTGGGGTAGACCTGATGTCCTGTTGCTGTATGTCTGACACCGCCGGACCTGGAGCATGATTTTAAGGCTATTTGCAGGATTTTGAGTGGTTACCAATTAGCAGCTGCCGCAGCTCGCTGCAACGCGGCAGCCTGCCTTCGGTCGGAGAGTGCCCAGCAGGGTTTAAATTACTTGTCATTTGCCTTGTTTTGCTTGGCCATTTGAATGGTTGACTCTCTCCTAATTGGCGTCGTAACCACTGGGGTGATACGCTCAGAGGTTCTTGATTGGATTCTTACTTTTTGGGGACCGGGAGCTGGCGGGGGAAGAGCCTGGCAGATGCCGCAGAAATTAAGCAATGGGATTTAATTCCTCTGTGTCGTTTTGAGAGACACGCAATGCAGAAACAAGAAATCCCTTGGGTTTTCCATATTGGGATGAATTCAGCCTGGGGATTTGGATGGTGCAGGGAGTGGTTTAGGCATTAGGAAGCTCCATGGAAAGGTGGAAGAGCCGTGCACTTTGCATGTTTGGGTTGTACCAGTAGAAATGGGGAATTTTGGAAGGTCTTTTAGGGTGGTAGATGACTTAGTCTGTGCACGCTTATCAAGGAGTTACATGGCCCAGAATTAAAGCAAGCACAGAAACTTCCCCCGTGCCATAGCGAGCATCCCAAGGACTGTCCATATGGGATGGCCAGCTCCAGCCACAGGCTACCAGCCTCCTAACTCCGTGGGCTCACAATGCTGAGGGGTTTGGGATCCTCGGGAGTTTCTGTGCCCCTGCTGCAGAGCCGAGCTCGGCGGTGCAATGTTCCTCTTATTAAATCCGATGGCGATGAATGGGACATGACACCTGTGTATATGATTCACATCGAGTCATCCCATTACACGGCGTAAATCAATAAACAAAATGTAGCCACTGACAGCGTTTACAGTTCCCCCTATTACTGCCAACCAGCCCATTTTCTGTGCATGAAAGAAGCATTTATACCCCATTTAACTGTGCTTTGATGCGGGATCCTGTTCCCAGGAAGAGTGGAGGCTTTGACAGGTGACATTAGGGGAAGGGGAGATCTACAGCGTTCATTTGTAGAGACCTGAGCCAAGGGTTGTGAGACATATTTTCACCCGTTTGGGCTGTCCATCACCCTAATTGATGATGTGCTGGTTGGGAAATAGGGCTCAGACAGGAGGTGGGGTGATGCTGAGGTGGCTGGAGTGCAGCTATGTTGGAATTTCCCAATGGATCATGTTCCCAAGAGAAAGGGAAATGTATTTCCCCTTCTGTCCTGGCTGGGGAAAGGTCTTTCTCTTGAGCTGGGTGACAGGGAAGAGAAGGACGAGGGAGAAACAGACTGGGACATGCACTGGGAGACGTGGCTCTTGGAACACCTCAACTGTCCAACTTGATTTTATTTAATGGGCTTTGCAATCTGGTGATTAATCTGGTAATCGGAGGAAATGGTACAGTAATGGCTGGCAATAAAAATATAACCTAAATAGATACAAACTCTCTTTTTTCTCTCTTTTTCTGTGGTTTTTTTTTTTTTCTTGCTGAGAAATTGTCAGTTGACATCTCTCCCCTTTATGAGAGACGGCAGGAGGGAGAGGGAGATGCATGTGGTGGGAAAAACCTGGTCCCTGCTGCATCTTGCCAGGGCTCAGAAAACTTCCCAGCTCCTTGATGGGGCTGAGCAGCTCCTCCACCCTGAATTTAGTCAGTCAGCACTGATTTATACACGTATTTTTTGGGGGGAGGTAGGTATGGACAGGGATCAGATCAGCCGCCCTCTGAACTGAGAATTGATCGTTTCGTCTCGTTTCCTGGAACGCCACCAAATCTCTGAATTATTCCCAAAAAGTACAAGAAAAGCTCCTCTTTCTCTCTTGCCCGCCTTTGTTGTTGGTTGATTTTGTTGGTGTTTTGCCGCTGCTTTGTGGATAAAAAAGGGCAGTTTGTGACCGAGAGGGAGAGAGACATGGTTAGAAAATAGCAAAGGGGAGTGGGGATTTTGCAAAATGCACTGCTTGAACATCGCTTTGGCAGGATGGGGACATAGATCCAGGCATGTTTTTCACATTTTCCTACAGATTTCCACCAAAAAAAAAAAAAATTCCCCTAAGCCCCAAAACACAGCTTGGCGAGAGTCAGCGCTGGTGTTGATTCTGGAGGAAGAGTATTCCCATATGCTTTGCTTAGTCCGAATCTGCTTCCAGTAAATATCCTCGGCTGCCGGTATTGAAGTTGGACTCTCTGCCAGTCATCCATTTATTTATCCTTCGCAGTTTCCCCTGGGGAGTGTCTGGGATGAATTTAGTCCTTTCTTTCCTCATCTCCTTGAGCTTTTATTGTAACCCCCGTGGGAGCGGTGGGGCAAGGAGGCCCCTGTCCACTGGTGCTGAGGGATGGAGGGGATGGAGATGGCATTTCCCTAGGGACTTGATGGCAGACCTGAAGCTGGAGCGGGCTGTGAAATGGGAAACAGCTCTAAAACTCCTGCAAGAAACGGAGAAGGGGATGTTTGAACCCAGCTTCTCATTAGAAAGATTAAGTACATCAAACCGGGTTGTTTCTTCATATTAAAAGGGTCATTTTTGATGCTTCCTTTCTAAGTAGGAACAAGTCGAGAAAGATTTGGAAATCTTTCATGTTGATCACCTTTACATCACCATCCCTGGAGGTATTGAAAAGGCGGGTAGACGTGGTGCTGCTGAGAGACGTGGTGGTTTGGGGAGTGTTGGCTTGATGGTTGGGTTCAATGATACAAAAGTTCCCTTCCAACCTAGAATATTCTATGATTTTGTGTTTCCTGGGAATGACGTTTCTTCACGCCGCCGTGTCCTGCGTGCCCTCCTCAGCCCTTCTCCGGGCTGCTGAGCACCTGGTTTTAACTTTGAAGGAAGCCTACCCTTCTTAGATGTCCTTTCCATCTTTCCTTGACTGTCACCTTTTGCTGCCGAATTCCCTGGACTGTGAAATGAAGCTTTTATTATCTTCCAAGAAAGGGGGGGAAGGAGAGGAGAGGGGGGGGTATGGGACATACAGAAATTAAATTAGTGAAATTAATAAGATGATGATGATGATGACGACTGTAACCTAACTTCAACCCTTTTCATTCCGCCTCACGGAGCGAGACAGCAAGCTATGTTCTGGGGCTTCTGCTTGGATTGTTGTAAAGAACCGAACTTTTACTTTCAAATTAACCTGTCAAATCATATATTTATAAAGGAATTGAAGGCAGGAGAATGAGGGTCCCGGATATTCCCACGCATCAATTAGGGGGAAAATTAATTACAATTTACTGGCATTACTACATTAGAACTCCTTTGATTAGAGAGCACATTGCTCTGTGCTCTGGAAAAAGTTAAAATTAGGGGGTAGAGAGGGAGGGAGGAAGGTCCTGGGGCTGGCTCTGAGAGCAGGCATCCCTTGAGAGCCAGCTTCTCCTGGTTGGTGTTGCCCTCAGAAGACCTGTTTTGGGGCCTGAGGGCATTGGACGCTCAAAATTGTTCTTAAAATTGTTCATTAGACTTGACAGAGTCCATGGGTTGGGTTATTGCCAACACTGGGGCAGGGAAAAGCTGGATCTCCTTGGCCACGTTGGCTTCTCTCACCCCATCCTGGCACTGCATCCCTGGGCTGATGAGCTTTCAGCTTGAACCAGGGAGTCCCGGGTGGCCACGAGATCTTCTGTGTGTTTTATTCTGGGGGGTTATGGAATATTTAATGTGCTTAAATTAGTGCTGGAAGGAGCTCCCAGGCCGTGGTTCCCCTGGTGTCACCTGGGGAGATGGCTGTAATGCTGCTTTGTGGTGGGAAAGCCAGTGTCATCACCGGGCCATTAGCAATTTGCTGAGGTAATTAAAGGTTTTGTGGCACGGGCAGAAGACACGGGGCAAGGCAAGGCAGAGCCAGTGCCCTGAAAAAGCTGATTCAGACCAATCCCACTTGATCTTGCAGCCTCGGGCAGCTTTATGCCATGGAGGGGGGGAAGGTTGGGGAGGGAAGTCTTAGGTGGGGTCTGGGAGAGGGAAGGAAGGATTCCACCAGACTTTGAACCATTTTGGGAACAGATGAACCTGGCATGTGTCCACCTTGCAAAGCCTGTTGTAGTTTTGGGAGTTTTGTTGGGTTTTTGTTGGTTTGTTGGTGTTTTTTTTTAAATATTCCTGGCACTAGCCATGAGTGAGGATGAAGTTCATAGGCTTGGAAAGCCCAGATTGGGATGTCGAATCTCAGGGCTGGAGATTCCCCTGAGATGCAGAGTAGGCAACCCAACAGGGCTCTGCAGGGCTGTTTGATGTCAGATAGAAGCGTGCCCCATGTGAGAGTGCCTGTTTTCAAGCAGCTGGGTCAGGGATATTAAATATTTGGCCTGGTTAGTTGAGATCCAGGTGCTTGGAGAAATGGTTGAGCTACTGGGACCGGTCCCAGACAGCTCATTTTCCACCACCCTCCCCCTTGTAGAACGAGGGTTGTTTTATGGCTGGGGTGTGCCACCTCTTATCAAGGACATTGCAGACATGGCACAAGGTGCCAGGGACGGCCCAGGGCTGCTCTCTGCCTCCCTGTCTGCCCATAGTGGTGGGCACGATCCAGCCTCCAATCTGCTGCTGTGCTTATAGCTGGATGGGATGGATACACTGGGAAAGGGGCTGCTTTTCTAAGATTCAGCTGTGGTACCTCCTGCTTTCCCAGTAAGAGCCTCAATCCCCATCCTTGGAGGACAGCCCTGCTCCTAAAGAGACCAAAATACCCACATACATTTGCCCCGTGGGGTGCTACCACAAAAAGGGCCTTCTTAAGCCAAACGCCTTTCCTGCCCTGTTTCCTAGTCCCAATTTTCCTTGTTTTCATAGACTCATTTAGGTTGGAAAAGACCCTTGGGATCATGGAGTCCAACCATCTACCCTACTCTACAAAGTTCTCCCCTCCACCACATTCCCCAACACCACATCTAAATGACTCTTAAACTCCTCCAAGGATGGTGACTCGGTCCATCCCCATTCCTCCAGCAAGGGGAAGGGCAGTGCAGGAGACTGAGGTCATGAGCACAATGGTTTGTGTCTGCTGCCCCATCCCATCCCATCCCATCCCTTGGTGTCGTGTCCCTGCCCTGGCATGGGTTGTGTGTGGGCTGCAATCCCTCAGATGCGCCCTGGGGGTGGGCCTTCCTTCCAGAAAGTCCTCTCCAGTGCATGCCATAAGGGGTGTCAGGGGAGTCTGAAGGGTGCTGTGCCCTTCTCATGAGCTCTCTTGGCCAAAACAGCCATTTTGGGGATTGTCCCCTCTGGGAATCCATCACTTCTTTACCCTTTAGACCCGGTGAAACCTGCCATGAGGTTGCCAGAGCATCTCCAGGCTGATTTTCACCAGGGAAGGATTACTCCTTCCCAGGGAGCCGAGGGTGGGAGAGGCAGCAGGGTGAGGGACCCCGAAAGCGCAAACATTCCTCTGACAAGCTGTTTGAAGCCGAGTTGATCAGAGAAGGTGACAGCCCTGCCACATCTGGGAACAGCTTCTCTGTCCTCCTTGCTGACAGGAGGAGTTTGATTCCTTTAATATTTGATGTGTTCTGTCTTTTGCAATGTTTGTTTTTGCCATTGTGGGTTTTGGCTTGTGTTTTGGGTTTTTTTGTTTGGTTTTTTTTTTTTTAATCTACACTGCTTCTCAGAAGCAGCTTCCCATTTGCAGGGTGGAAGGGGAAGGCAGCACAAGGGCAAATGTGACACTGGGGTGGCTGGAAACTCCACCTGACCTCTGAAGTTCCTGCTGCTTCTCCCCATCCTCCTCCATCCATCTTTCCAGTTGGAGTTAGGTGATTGCATCTTTTCCATGCGTAAGAAGTCAGGCAAAGGACCACCCCTGCCCACGTGCCACCATGCCGGGGTGCAGGTGACCCCCATCCTGCCTCTGTTCATGGGGTTCCCACCCAAGTGTGGCCACCCCCTGCCCTACCTTTGCTGCTGCAGCTGGGCAAAACTCCCACCTGGGGGGCCAAATTTCATCTCCCCCTCCCAGCTTCCTTCCCTCTCCATGCCACATCCCTGCGGGAGGTGAATGTTCCTGCCTCTGGAAACGCTGAGCTGAGGCTGTCCCTGAAAGGAGAGGGCAGGGGAAGGGTGTGCTGAAGTTTTTCTGGAAGATTTTGGGAGTCTGTATGTGGAGAAAGCATCTGCTTTTTTTTTTTTTTCATTTTAAGATGTACACAGGGTGGGAAGAGGCAGCAGGATCAGGGTGGCCAGGGCTGCTGTGCTTCTCAGGTGGGCTCCTGGTGCAGGACTGAGCTGGGGAAGGTGTTCCCCTTCCACGGGTAGCTTTTCTGCCTGTATTCCTGGTGGGAAGGCAGGAGCAAGACCCCGGGGATGATGAGTGAAGGCTCTCTCAGTCTCCACGCTGGCAGGGCGAGCTCTCTTTCATACAAAAGCTTCCTCCCATTGACATAAATTTAAATGGGTGCTGCAATTACTGCAGGCTCTGACATCTGAGACGAGCGGAGCCCACCCTTGCTGTAAGTCGTTGCCAAGCTGATTACAAGGCAGGGCAGGGAAAAGTCAAATTATCAAACAAAGCCAAAAGAGAAAAGGGGGGCAAAAACCCCCCTGTTTGAGGTCGGGTGCGTGGCTGGGGCAGGATGGGAGGAAGGGCTGCCCTTACGCCCTTGCAAAGGGATGTTGTCCAGCCTCAGGTTGGAAGGTCCATCACCTTGGGCATGGTTGGATGGAGAGGGCTCATCTCTGCAGGGTTTGGAGGATGTTGTCCAGGCTCAGGTTGGAAGCTTCATCACCTCAGGCATGGTGGGATGGAGAGGGTTCATCTCTGTAGGGTTCAGAGGTGTGGGTGTGGGCGTGACAACAGGCCAAAGCTGAACAAATCAAGGACAGGCATTTGCCTGGGCCAATTTCTTCTTAAAAGCTCATTCCGGAGGAGTGGGGCTGATATGGGAGTTAGTTGGGATGGAAGGAGATTACCTCTGCTTGGCTCCCGGTCACTCACACAAATCCTGCTTTCTGGTGGCTTAGGGAAAGCTGGACATGATGCGCCCGGTGGCAAAGCTGTGGCTTGAGCCTCTGGAGTGAAAGAGCACGATTCTCCTCGTTTCCTACTCCAATTGCCTGAGCTGTTGGCCATCCCTGCCCCAGGATGCTGGAGAAACCCAACATCCAGCTCCTACCCACTCTCCCTGCCTGCATTTCCTGGGGGATTTTCCTCCTGCCTGCCCACTGGGGGGAAGAGGAGAAGGAGGAGGAAGAGGAAGGCAGCGCCACACACTCCTTTGCACCCGCTCCATCTCCCCGCATCCCCTGGGGACGCGTAGGCAGGGAGCAGCCCATCTCCATGGGTGTTGCCATCCATCACTCCTCTCCTGCTCTTCTCCTTTCTTCTCTTTCTTCCTTTTCCTCTCCCTCAAGGTGCAGCTCTACGTGTGTCGGAGGTGGCGACGTGCCAGCTCAGTTAATTACAGTCTGCATTGGTTTTTTGGATGCTCAGAGCTCCCCTAAGGAAAGAGCAGGGTGATCGTAGTCATCCCTAAAAGCTTCAGACCCGGTTCTGTGCCCGTTTGGCTCCAGGATGGGTCTGGTGTCCATCAGGGGTGGTGGCAAACGCGGTGCTTGGGAGCAGAGCTGGGAGCCACCAGCATTGTTGGAGGTGAATGAACGTGCTTCAGGGCTGTTCTAATGCTTAAGTGGACAAGATAATGCGATACCTTTATTTTTTTTTTTATTTTTTTTTTAAATCTTATTGGCCCAACAGATCAGTTATTAATGCACGGGCTTTCAAGCGGCGCGTGTGATTTGCATGGATACAATGGAGCAAGATTTTCATTATTTGGCGGGGCGCCGCTCGATCAAGGGCTGCTGAAAGGAACTCGGGGCTGATTTTTTTGTGCTATTTATTGTTCTTGGTTACCAGCCCTCCCGGGCTCTTTGTCCCGCCTCAGCTCACCGCTTCTCCGGCGTATCCATAGCAGAGGAGAAGCCTTTCACGTGCGTCTCGTCGGGTGATAAAGTTATCAACATTCATAAGTGACTTTGCTGCAGTTGTGGGCCCTGCTTGGGGCTTTGTTGGCGTGATTTGTGGTAACAAAAGCACTCATCTGCCGTGCTCCAGGTGAGATGAGAGTCTGAGGGCTCAAGAAAAGGAGCTTGGGAGGGGTTGGTGTGGGAGATCACAGAATCACGTGGGGTTGGAAGGGACCTCTGGAGATCATCCAGTCCAACCCCCTGCCAAAGCAGGTCTACCCAGAGCAGGTCCCACAGGAACGTGTCCA
>BJBW01016995.1:38076-50798 GCA_004320125.1 Scolopax mira
CTGGGCACCACTGACAAAAGACCAGCCCCATCCTCCTGACACCCACCCTTTAAGTATTTATTGGCGTTGATCAGATCCTTCCTGAGTCTTCTCTTCTCCAGAGTAAGAAGACCCAAGTCCCTCAGCCTTTCCTCATAAGAGAGATGCTCCAGGCCCCCCATCATCTTTGTAACCCCTTGCTGTCCCCTCTCCAGCAGTTTCCTGTCCTTATGGAACTGGGAAGCCCACAACTGGACACAGTGCTCCAGTTCTCCATCACCCCGTGCCCTTTCACACGAGCCAGGCAGGGGCTGCAAGCAGAGGAAGGATGTCCTAAACTCTGTAAATCTCTTGCTCATCCCATGCTGTCCTGCAGCTCTGGTCCCCCCTCAGCCCATGCGACATCAGGGACCCTGCTGTGCAGGCTGGAGGTTGCCCAGGAGCTTGAATCTGGCTGTTTTGCCTTTGGCAGAATCAAAACCATCTCCTGGAAATGCTTGTGAGCTCTCAGCAGGTGAGGGGAAGCATGTTGGGGTCCGGGCAGGATGGTCCACGGCCATGCCAAGGAAGGAAGGTTGGGCAACAGCTTTTTGAGCTGGCTGGCCCTTTGGCATATGGTGCCGTTCGTGCTTGGGTGCTTCGTTTTAAAGAATTATCAAAGAAATCTGTCCATCTGGGTCCTCCCACTCCCCCGTCCTCTCTCTCCGCTGCCTGCCCGGCAGGGGGCCGAACAGATGGTTTGCAAACAAAACCAGCTCTTCTGCTGAGGGAAAGGGAAGGAGACCTGTCCAAAGCGGCGTGTGGCCCGTGATGGAGCTCTTTCCCCGGGGCTGTGTGAGTTCTGTGCTGCCTCACTTCCCCATCCCCGTGTGCCCACGAAACCACTGCTCCACGCAGGCTGGTGGCCCCTCAGATGGTTTGACTGGTGGGTACCCACTCTCATGAGGGGGACTAGCTCCTCCACTGCTTGCTTTACCTGAGCTTGCCCCACAAACCCTCCAGCCATCCCGTCGCTGACCCCGCGGTGTGACGAGCTCCCGGCTCTTGCCAATAAAGCTGGGCTGGAATAAGATCTGACAATTACGTGCTGAGCCCCGGCATTATGCAATATTTATGCACGCGTCTGGACTGTAAAGCAGTGATTATCTGGAAGGAGTCGTTGTTTGCAATCTTACCCTGAATTTCTCTGCTGCTTTGGCCTCCGAGAGCCACGCTGTTAATCAGCGGCACGCGCGCGGCTCGTTAAAGCCTCGCACTGAAACCAGACCTGCCATTAGCTCCGCACGAGCCTTTGCGCTGGAACTGGTAGCCACGGGGGTTTAGTTCCTAGCCACGGGCTGGTTGTTGCCAGGGAGGTAAGGGGGGTCCGGCACCAGCCCCTGCGAGCTGAGCCTGCGTGGGAAGCCGGGCTTTGATGTGATGGAGAGCAAAGCGCTGCCTCGGCAGACGGGCTGAGCCCAGGCATCCTGCTTTTGGTGGCCAAAATCCCCCGCCTTTCGCCCTCCTGGGCACACTGGGCAGCTCGATGATGCTGCCGTGCCCTTAGTGATTGAAATCTCTCTTTGTTCCTCGCCCCCTCCCTCCGCCACAGCAGCCTCCTTGTTGCCTGCCTTTTATTTTTATATCTCTCTCTATTTCCCACCACCACCACCTTCCTCCTCTTTTTTTCCAAGTGTTATTTGCTGTCAGCCTGGGCCGAGGGGGGGTGTGTGTGTGTGTGATGCTTGTTTCTGTGGCACAGCAGCAGAGAAGTGGTGTCTATTTTGGGGTGAAAAACAAGGTTTTGCCTTGCCTTTGGCTCTCTGCAGGGGCTGGGAGCGGGGCCGAGCCGGGGCATGGGATGTATCCCAGTGGGATTCCTGCAGGGATGCTGGGGTGGGAGGTGGGGGACGGCCCCCCCTGGTGTAGGGGGGACACAACACACTGGGAATGGCACCTCAGTAGGAGCTCCTGGGCAGCAAAGAGATGAAAAATGTGCCTGGTCAGCAAGAGGAGAGGCCAGGAGTACTGCTGCCCCAGCTTGTTAACATAAACTAATACAGGCTGCTGCGTCGGATGCGGAGAGATAGGAGGGAGGAAAAATGGGAAGCGTGTGCAGGAATAAGGGCCCCCATAATGAACCTGGCAACGAGAATGCAAAGCAAAACAAAACAGGGAAAAAATGCTTCCGTTGCAGAGCTCTCTCTGCTCTAGCTTCCTGCCAGCTTTTAAAGACTTTCTTCCTGGCTGTCCTGCCTGGGACTGTGGTTTCCAGCAGTGCTTCTGGGGTCCCCTCTGTGTTCCAGACTTGTGGGAAGAGGGACATGTCCCAGTTAGGGGCTCGCTGGCAGCACCAGCCCTGGTTCACTGTCTCAGTGTGGGTGCAAGTAGAGTGATGCTCATGCCAGGAGACACGTTACCCATGACCAGGATGGGTGGTGCACCCTTCTCAGCCCATGCAGTTGCTGGAAAAGCTGGTGGTGAAATGGTTTTGGGCTCCTGCAGTGAAGAGCAAGGCAGGATCTGTAGATCCTGAGAAATATGGGCTGAGGAGACTCCTCACCCACCCTGGCAAGGGAGGGATGGAGGCAGGATGTAATGTGGGCATCACCCTGGAATGTGCTGTGTCAGTAGATGGCCACGTTGAATTTCTGGGTTGCAAGAGGGCAGGAGACATCCGGCCCCTCTTTTTTTCAGTATGGAAAGCTTGGGGGACCAGACCCCCACCCCAGCAGCGTGGGGCTGGCCTTGGCTGAAAGGCAGCTCTGGTTTTGTGGAGTGTGCTTCTTGCCTAAAGGGGACCTGTCTCATCACAGGTCCCTCAGCCGTGGACAATTCATCTGTTTTTATGGTGATGATGGAAGAATCCAATCTGCAGCCTGTAGCTGGAAAGTTCAGAGCCACGCAAGGCTGGCTGGGGGGGAGAGCAGGTTTTATTGATGGTCTGGGCTCCTGGAGGTTGTGTGGGAGGAATCGTGTTAATGGGTCCCTTGGGCCGTTGCCTCCTGACTCTGCCATATCTCCTTATTCACCTCGCTTCTTTTTCTTTTTCCTTCTTTTTTTGTTCTTTTTTTTTTTTTTTTCTCCTTTCTTTTGGAGTAAATGCTCGCAAGGGTTTTGGAAAAATGCTGCAGAGAGGAAGGATGTAGGGCTGAGCCAGGCACCCTCCCTTTGCAGAGCCCTTACAGGATCTGCCCCATCTCTTGTGGTGTGTCCTTTGGTGCCAGAAACCTCTGCAAAAGGTGTCTCGGGCTCTGTTTTGTGGCTCTGACAGGCCAGAGAGATGGCTTTGCCTCCAAGGTGACCAGGGAGCTTGATAGGCAGCAGCTCCATCAGTCTCTGGTGTTGATTCAAAGGATGGGGATTAGAGTAGACCTTGTAGAAACCATCCCATAGTCTGGGTGCTTGGTGGGGAAATGGGAATGTCCAGCAGTAGCCACACTTTGTGATAGGAATTGTGCATCCTTCTTGTGGGAATGGTGATGCTCCCGTGAGTTCCAGGGCACAGAGCCCTTTTGGGGGCTGCCCCATCTCTCCTGGTGTGTCCTTCAGTGTCAGAAATCACTGTGAAAGGTGTCTCAGGCTCTGTTTCATGGCTCTGACAAGATGGAGTGATGGCTTTGCCACCAAGGTGACCAGGGAGCTTGATGGGCAGCAGCTCCATCAGTCTCTGGTGTTGATTCAAAGCTGGGGGATTAGAGAAGACCTTGTAGAAACCATCCCATAGTCTGGTGCTCGATGGGGAAATGGAGCGACCACACTCTGCAAACCTCAGAATTTTCCATCCTCCTCCCAGGAACGGTGATGCTCACTTGAGTCGCTGTGCTTCGCCGCCTTGTTTTGATAATTAATTGATGGTTGGAAATGTTTGACAAACAAACAGCAACCAGAAATCAAACCCGCTCACGTGGGCATTAACATTTCATGCCGCCTTTCTTGTTTGTTTGCTTTTAAATCACAAAACGCTGTGATACATTTTTAATCGAAAGCGCTATTGGCTCTGTCCATCACTATTTCAATAACTTTCTTGATAAAAAAGGAGTTCAATACGGGAGTGTAATGGGATATTTTAGGAGGTGGGCGATAGGTTTTTGACAGCTATGTTCATTTCTGCAAAGGACCTTTTTTTGTCAGGGAGAAATATATGTAAAACCAGGCTTCTTTGACAAAAAGCTACAACACTCTGAGCTCCTGGGATGCTCTTTGATGACTCTCTGCATCCTTGGTGTCTCGGGGACGTACAGGATGAGCTGTGCCGGGTTGGATGTTGATGCTGATCTTTAACTGGTGTCAATCTGGTGTCTGTGCCTGGGGCAGGGTCCTCAGCTCCTCCAGGGCTTGTTTTTTTGGTATTTTTTTTTCCCAATCACACCTTAATTGCACCCTCCTTAAGGCGCTCTCAGAAGAAAATCCTCCCTGGGAGCGAAAGGCAGTGACTTGCAGATGATTTTCTTATCTTGAAAGCTTAACTAAGGTTTTCTTCCAGCACCCCCCCGACTTTTCTTTCACAGCAGGAGATGAAAGGGGTGTTTGTGTGTATCTGTGTGTACGCGGGCACGGTAAATAGCGGGTGGGGAATATTAATACAGGACTAAACCCATCCCTGGCATGAATCACGGGGAAGACATATGTTGCGACAACTTTCCTAAGGGGCTTCTGGCCAAGGTAGATACCAAGTGTTCCCCGGAGGGAAGGAGGAGGGAATGACAGCTCTTTTCTTTCCGAGACTGATGTAATTAAAGAGTTATAATGTCCTTTAACTTCCCTGCCCTTGGCACTGCTGTGCTCTGGCGTATTTATTTATTATTTATTTTAGCACTGATGAGTGGCTAATAGGCTTTATGGGGAGAGGTGGGAGGCCCAGGAATACAGCTCAGCGTTGTGAACAGGGGAGATTATTGTATTTCCTAGGGGAGTGAGCATCCATCCATCCATCCATCCATCCATCTTCCCTGTTGCAGCAGACTCTTGTGGCTAAGGGTGAGGGTAAAACCGCCGTCCTTCCAGCTGAAGTTAACACGCTTGAACTTTGTAAAGGGATGCTTATTTTAATTTAATAGAAAAATACATTATACATAATCCTTGCAATAAATTTCCATCCCGTCTGAAGGAGAATCTGCTGGTGTAATGCATCTGCCCAGCCCAGCCCAAATACCTGCAGATTTGTGGCTGCAATGGCTTAAATAATAACAATAACAATACCAGGAGCAATAATATCCTTTGCTGCTGTCCTTGAGTGACAAAGATGATGGAAAATGAAGTTGTAGATAGCTGGAGATGACAATGTGAGTATCCTCTACCCATCTTCCAGGTTATTAGCAGGTGTCAGTCACTGGAAGGAATCTCATCATTTCCAGACGCAGCCATGTCTCCCCAACATCAGCCGCGCTGCTGCGGCTGCAGAAAGCAAATGGGTTTTAGGGACTGGATTGCCATTTGTGCTCAGAACGCTTAGAGAGGCTGTTAAGGGTGCAGGTGTCCGTGGCTGCAGCCGGGGGTGTCCTCACAACCTGCTCCTGGGTGTCACCACTAATGCTCATACAACACCCGCTGCCTGGGGGGCTCTTCTGGAGGGAGTCACAGGGGGGGAAAAATTGCTTTGCTCCCTTTGACTCAGCATCCTTGGTGGAAAAGAGGGATAAAGACCCAGTAACCACCACACATGATGGGTGTCAAGGCTCGGTGCCGTGGGGACACTTGCTCCCACACACACACACACACCTTTCCCGGAGGGTCCGGCTGGTCCGGAGGAGCAGGGAGGGAGAGGAGGGGAGGGGGAACTGCACAAGTTCATTGTTTTCCAAGCAGGTGGTGCTTTGCGAGCTTAAAGTGAGCACCAGATGGGCAGAGATGATGAAAGAGGCATCGGCGTGAAAGGCTTCCCTCTGGGGTGTTAAATATTACATTCACCGAGCCCGCCGAACTGTTGAAACCAATAGAACTAATTAGAGAGCCCGTGCCCGGGAAGGACGCGCCTTGGCTAACAGCTGAAAGAGATGCCAGATCATACAAAAACCTCCTTTTTGTCTGCCCCAGCATCTCCTGTGAGATGTGGTTTTGGGGGATGAGGCTGGAAAGGGAGCTTGTCCCCGTGTCCCAGGGCCCACCTTCCAATGTGGATGAAGGTTGGGAAGTTGAGGGGCCAGCTGGCTCCTGTGGAGCTGAGATGGGATTTCAACCCCCTTGCTTCTCATCTGCTGGGCAGATTGAGGAGACCTCAGTGGTGTTTGCATGCCTTTGGAGAGCTACGCTGTGCCCTGGGCTCTGAGAGGAGTATCCAGGGGGTGGGAGAAAGAGCAGAGGTCATGGGGGCTCTGGAGAACATGTTAAAGTCACCCTCATGGGGTTGTCACCCTAGTTGCAATGAGTGGCTACTCCTTTTTTTCAGTGGCAGGTCAGGCTTGGTAAGCAGAGGGACCTGGTGAACTCATCAGCACAATGTCCATGTGGGTTTTGGCTGGATTTGAGGTCTTAAACCCACTTGAGGTCTTAAACCCATTTGAGGTCTTAACATGTCCTCCCCAGGCTCGACAAGGGGTTAGCGTGCACCTTCCCTCCTCCCCCAAAAATATAAAAAATCAACCTTTCCCCAGGTTTCCATCTCTGCTGTGGAAACTCCTGCTGTGGTGTATGGGAATAAATCCATTACTGTGCCCTTGTCAGCCTGGGGTCCCGTTCTCTTAATGGGCTTGTTAAGAGCCAACGTGCCAACAGCTGCCCTGAAAAAAGGGCAGAATTAGCCAAGCCAGCCCCGACCATCTGTGGCCACGGCCAGAGCTGCTTCATGTCATTGTGCTGCAAGTGCCTCTCCCTCCCTGGCAGCCCTTGCAAAGGAAATAATAATAATAATAATGCTACTAACAACAATAATAATAATAATAATAAAAGAAAAAGGAATTAAGACAAGTAGGCAAACATAAAGATGAGTTGTTGCGTGTGGATTCTGATCTCAATGTCAAGGGAGCATCATCCCAGCCTAATGGCATCTTTCCCTGAAAGTGCTTTGTAGCAGTCATAAATAAACATGCCGGCTGAAAGGCACAATAACAGAAAAAAAAAACCCCAACAACACAAGGAAACTGAGGCAGCCGGGATCTCTATTATCGACCCGACAAAGCATCTGTGATTAGTAAGAACAGGGGGAGAGGAGAGGGTAAAAATAAAAGGCAGCCGATTGTGTTGCTGCCTTGTCCATGTCAAGAGAGGATCTGGCTGTGGTAGGTTGACAGGTTGTCTGGATAAATAGTTTGGGGGCAGAACATGCATTTCTGATGGAACTTGGATATTTTTTTTTTTTTTAACTCCCCACAGCTGAGATCAGGAGCTCCAGAGGTACTGTCAAGGACGGACGAAGCTCTATAAATCAGGACAGGCTTTTTTTTGTCTGTCTAAAAAGTCTTATCTCGGGAGTTCGTCCAGGCAATTTTTTTGAGGTCTCTCTGGCTTCCTCCCTTTTCTCCTTATCAGAGCGCCGCAGCTTTAAATGCAGATAGATACCCCTCTAATGGAAGCACAAGCCAGAGCCCTCACTCCTTGTAAGTGCCAGCTCATAATTTAGTTGTGTGCCCTTTGGCACCCAGGCATCCATCAAGAAGAGCGGCGTCACCTCCCGGTGCGCCGAGGAGCCAGGGGGACCCCCGGTTGACGTCCTCCTTGCTCCACATGGGACCAAGCATCTGTAAAATGGGCTGAGAGCAGTGGGTTTTGGCACCCTGTGGGGTGCGTTGAGGGGTTTGGGGAACCCTAAAGAAACCCTTCGTGGTGTCTGAGGTAGCAGGGGGGGTAGAAGGAGCCCTCCTCAAACCTCCTCCAAACCCTTGGAGGTTCACTTCTCTTCTTTGCCATCTCTGAAGGCTTCACCCTTTTCTCAGCAGCTCCTGATTGTTAATTTTCCCTTTTCCCCCTCCCTTTCAAAAAAAAAAAGCAGTTCTGCCTTCTTGTTAAAGCCAGCTCCTCACCTGTGGATGTGTAAAAAGGAGCTTTAATAGGTTTCTTCTCCAGGCTGTGACCAGGGGGGGACACAGAGCCACCCCAGCCTCTAATTGCTTTGGCCCTGCAACTCCCAAGCCATGCAAAAAGACTAAAAAGGAAGGAAAACAGCTATTATATCTCTTTCTTGAAAAAAAGAAAACCCAAACCAAAAACAAAACACCACCACAACAACAAAAAACCAAAACCCCAACCAAACTTGCAGCATGAAAGGCTCATTAACATCATTAGCGTTTTCATTAACCTCTAGGCAGGCAAATAAGCGGGAGGTAATTTTACCGGTGTAGGGAAAAGGAAGAAAATTAAAAATTACCCGGGTGTAGGTGACATTCTGCCTCGGCTCCGTTTTGGAGGGGTGTGGGCCTGGAGGGCTGCCAAGCAGGGGTTGTGCCAAAAAAGGGGATGCGGTAGAACACAACAAATCTTGAAAGTCTTGAAAAGGAACCCGGGCTCCGCACAGCACCGGCTTCAAAATCAAGTAAAAAAAAAAAAAAAATCAAAGCGAGAAGAAAGGGGGAAAAAATATACATTAGTGGCTGCAAAACGACTTTCTTTGTTTGGGTAAATGGCTTTCTGCCCTTGTTCATCTCTTTTTTTTTTTTTTTTTTTTTTTTTTGGTGGAGTTTTATTTGATTTTTATTGCTGCCCAAGTTCACCCCCACTCCTCCCGCCCAAAGTCCACCCGAGTGTGTACACACACACGGAGAGATGTCTTTATAGATGTATATTTAGGGCAGGCTCTGGCTGCTGCTTTGTGAGCCCAACTGGTAACTCGTTGCCTTCCCTTCAGCAAGGGGAACTGAAAGGAACATTGTTTGTTCCTCCCCAAAATCTAAAGGTGGATTGAAAATGTCAAGTAATTGCAGTGCTTCCTGGCTGTCTGTTGGCATGCGTCTTCTGGTAGCTTCCAGGATCACCTAATTAATCTGGGTCGTCCGTGGACAAATGATAATTGGGTTGGTACTCCATGATCTTTAAGGTCCCTTCCAACTCAAATGATTCTATGACTCTATGATAAGAGGCAGTTTCTGCCTGGAAGAGAGGGGAAACTAAAGAAAACTAGCAAAGGGGAGGTGTTTTTCCCCATCTCTTTGATGCCTGGTTGCAGAGTGATGAAGGTGACTTGCCCAAGGTCACCTGGAGGAGTTGGAGCTGAGTTGAAGATGCTCCTCATGGATCCCGTTCCCGTTTTCCACTTGTTCTCCTGGTACTCTCCTTCTTCCCTGTGAGGTTTGCCTGTTTCTGGGTTATTTTTGCCCTGTGGTGTTGGGACCAGTGGGTTTCCTGTATTATCCATGAGGACAGTGGGAAGAGGACACCTCTGCTGCTTTCATCTTGGCTTTCCCATTTGCTCCGTCTGTGGCTTTGAATAAGTCCCCTGATATCCATGGCTCCATTTTCCTTAGATATAAATGTGGATAACTCTTATGGTGTTGTTTGAATTAATGCTTTTAAAGGATTTCAGGTGCAAAACATGCTGTTAATGCCAATTTTTGTCTCTTTACCCACTTTTGCCCACTGTTTCTTGGGATGAGAAATCTCCACAAAGTGGGTGGATGTTTGATGGAGCAGAGATTGTGATAGGGCTCTTGTCTGGCACAGGGAAGGGATGGAAGATGCTGAGTTAACCTTGCCCCACTAGCTCTAGCTCCTCCTGCTTGTTTTGGGGACCCCCTTGAACCCTTGCATTGCTTGGGGGACTTCAAAAAGATGAGGTCCTTAGTGCTGCAGGAGCTTTTGGGGTAGTGGGAGTCAGCCCGAGACCTCTGTATTTCACAGGATCCCAAAGCAGCCTGTAGGCATGAATAACCTTTACATTGTGCTCTCTGCTGTTCATGGAAACGTGGCTTTGGCTTGTTCCTGGTGGTGCTGTACCCTCGCTCTTATTCCAGTGAGGATGGAGCCTTAGGTAGAGCAGGTAAAAAGAGTCTCCCACATGGAATGCGAAGGGAAAATGGCAACGCTTAATCAAGGAACCCAGAGCAGATGTGGAACCCACTGAGCCAGATGTGCAGGCAATAAGTCTGATTCTCTCTTTAGGGCAGGAAAGATCAGAGGAGGGTCTTTAAGCATCTCCAAATCAGCCTCGGTGGCAGAAAACCCAGCCAAATTTCCTGGGTGACCTGATATCAAGGAGTTGAGCTGAGATTTCTGATAAGGGGTGCTGATTTGGGGTCCTTGTCTGAGCGGGGGCCAGGGGACAAACAGGATTCTGAGCGATTTTCTGAGAATTTGGGACCCTTTTCTGCCCAACAAGCCCTTTGAGCAAGGCGGCATTCAGAAATGACTGGGAGAAATCTGGGTCTAGTTTTGCCATCGTGAAACAGCACGGACTGAAACACTGTAAAGATCATTTTTATTGCCATCTATCGGTGTTTCTATCTGTGTTTCCATCCCATCCGTTTGACAACACTGTATGAGCAGCCTTGATTTATCCTTTCCAGCTAAATCTCTTTCAACCCATGCAAGAAGCCCAGGAAATGATTTGACAAAAATATATAGTTCACCAAAATTATTCAACCCTCCAGCGCTCAGGTTTAGGTCAGTGTAAATTTGGAATAAATATTTGTTCTGGTTCTTATCTTAGCCAAGCTGATTTACCCAGCAGCAGCTGATAACTCCTTTCAAATTCACTGCGGAATCATCTTCTTCCAAATGCTTATTTTCTTCCCTTCTCCCCCATGTTTGTTCCCTTCTCCCCTGGGTTTGTTATCCTGGGGTGACACAAGTTTGCTGACGAGCTCTTCAGAGGATCCTCAGCTCTGTGTTTTTCCAAAATGAAAAAATGTCTGGGAAGTGCAGGGAAATGTCTTTTTTTTTTCCTAATAGAATTTCATCTGAAAAATTGGGAAAAAGCTTCTCCGACTTTTCTTCAGAAGCCCAAACTGGGAACAAATGTCTGATTTGCACAAAAAAAATTAGTGTTTATCTGGTTTATGGTATCTTTTCACTTGATCAAGTGTTAAGCAGATTTTGTTTCCCCCAAACCTAAGCAATTCCGTCTTCAACTACAAATCTCTTACTTGAGGTGGAGAGTGCTTTGGAATAGTTACTTACTCATCTCTGTTTCTACAAACAGACTTGAAATGAGCTGAAAACCAGGAGCTGCACTTGTCCCAGCTCCTGCCAGCTCTTTGGCTGTGCCACCCCTTCCCATATCTTTGCATTTCCCTCATCTCCCCTGGCTTTGTGCAGTGCAAGAGTGTGAGGGACAGCAAAGAGGGTGGTCTTGGAGCATCCCTGCTTGAAGCATCCTTTCCCCACTGCATCCCTTCTCCAGAGCATCCCTGCCTGGAGCATCCCTTCCCCACTGCATCCCTTCTCCGGAGCATCCCTGCCTCGAGCATCCCTTCCTGGCTGCATCCCTGCCTGGAGCATCCCTTCCTAGCTGCATCCTGGCCTGGCTGCATCTCTTCCCAGCAGCATTCCTTCTCCAGAGCATCCCTTCCCTGCTATGCCCCTTCTCCAGAGCATCTCTTCCCCAGAGCATCCCTGCCCGGAGCATCCCTTCCCTGCTGCATCCCTGCCCGGAGCATCCCTGCCCGTGCCTGGGGAAGCAGCACCATCTCGCGTCCGTCTGGAGCCGGCACAGCCGGTACCTTCACTCCTCACACCTCCCTGGGAACCCAAGGAAAAGTCAGTCCCCAACACCAGCCCTTTCCCAGCTGCCTGGTTCTACTCCCTCGGGATCTGGACCCCACTTTCCTCCTCCTTTTCCCCTTCCTGTTTGCCAAGGGCAGTGAACTCTGAATCCTTCCGCTACCTAAGAGGATGCTGAACTGTTCAACAGAGCATCTTATTTTCCAGGGAGGTAGGGATGCTTCTGGTTCAGGACATGGAAAGGTTCTGAGGTCTATTTGCTGCTGCTCAGACTCCTTTTATACCAGCCTATTTAATACCTGTCTGAAATAACTGCATATAATATAATTAGGAGGCCTGATCTTTCCAAGCTATGGTTTTCAAGGGTTGTGGCACCCAGGCTCTTACAGGACTAAAATCCAAGGAGTTAGCCCAAAAGGAGTTGTATCCTGCTGCCCCTGGAGACCATGCCACCCGGAGATGATGGGTTAAAAAAGGGTTTGTGATGAATCCATGGCTGGGGACAGCGTGAGGCCTGGAGTGGCTGGTTTGGATCAGCTTCTTGGAGAGGAGTGTTTTTCTAGGGCGCTGTGAGATGCTGAGAGGAAAAGGCAGCATGTGGTGGCCCTTGGTGGCCAGGAGCTACGTGTGTCCTGGTGGGGAGAGAGCTGCAAAGAGCAGGGCTTGCAGCAGAAGGCCTGGAGGTGGCAGGTCTGAGACTGGGCTGGGTAATGTGTTTCTTTTCAGAGATGCAGATGTTTTTTCTCTGCTGGAAGCAGCCGAGTTCCAGCCGACACTGAGATGCTGCTGGCTGGAAACCATCAGCTGGGTCCCTGCTTGGGAATAATACCCTCTGAGAGGGAAACTGAGGCACGTTGTCTTTGAACCAGCAGCTCTGGGCACTGTACGTGTTAGCCTAGGTGGGTTTCTCTCAGGAAACCTTATGCCACGTCTCTGAGAGCCCTGTGGGTTGTGGCGAGGGGTTAAGCAGGAGCCTCCCACCCTTCTGCAAGGAAGCAGAGGGGAAGCTGGTAGCAATTAACACTGAGAGGCTCCTGTTCCTCTCTAGCATCTCTGGCTGTGACACCAGGCACACACCAGTTGTCACTCGCTGCTGGGGCACAGGAGCCTTTGCTGCCTTGCAAATAGATATGTGACTCCCTGAGCGACCTCCTGGGGCAGGAATTCCTGTTAAG
>BJBW01016997.1:4498-40416 GCA_004320125.1 Scolopax mira
GTGCTCTGGGCAGCCCTGCTTTGGCCGGGGAGTTGGACCAGGTGGTCTCTAGAGGTCCCTTCCAACTCTGACAATTCCGTGATTCCATGATGTATGATGTAAATTCAAAACAATTCACATATTTGGCTGCAGGAAGTTGCTGGGGGATGCTTAGCAAAAGGATGGGATGACAATGGGAGCAAAAGAGCATCTAGAGAGGCTTTCAGCAGTTCCCAAAGGGCTGCTGGGCTGCACACATCAAAGTGTATCATGGCAAATCGCTTCTGCTCCCGTCTGGAGCAGCTGGTTGTGGCTGCTCGTGCCAGCTGCACAGTGGATTTGGCAGATCTCAGACTCGCTGCAGTCAGACAGTTTCTGTGTTTCTGCCCTGAGGCCAGTAGATACCCAGGTGATGCAGCATCTGGGGAGTCTAGAGAGCTCAGTGCTGGCACCACAGAAGAGATTTTTCGGAGAAGGATGCTCCTGGGTGCAGCAGTGTGGGTTTTCATGCACTTCACACCTGTGTTACGTGAGCACAGGGACAGTGATCACAAGGCTCTTATGAAGCGTGGACTTGGCATTGTTGAGCAGACAGGAAACTGGAACGGAGTGGAGATGACAAGATTTGTCTGAGACTGCACAAGAAGCCTCTGGCAGAGTTAGAAAGCAGACTCGTGTCACCTAAACTTGGATTTAGACTAAATAAAAGTCTTTCTCTGACAATAGGTGCACACCTTTGTTTCCATAGCAGCTGAGCCATGCTGCCAGTCCCTGGCATGTCCAGTTCCCCGGATCCACAACACAGAAAGCATCTGCAGATCCTTGCAGTGCCTGGGGAGCAGTCTGGGGCTGGGGGGAAGGTCCTCAACACATGAAGTGCTGGTGCAGGAGCAGAACCTGGTGGACCAGCATTGATTCTGCCCCAATGGAAGCGGCCAGATGAGACATGGGGAGCTCACGGGGCGGAAAAGGAGTTTTGCAGAAGGAGTTACAGCAGCAGTGATCGCTTTAGGGGAGATCCCCAAAACACTGATGCGCTTATAGTGTGTTCTGCTTCAGCGAGGAGGAGGATTTCTGGAGCCCTGGCTCCTCACTCTGGTTGCTGAGGGGGCAAAATATGAATATGTCACCTCCGTTCCACACAGCCCATGCATCCCTCCATCTCTCAGCAAACAGCATGGCTCCGGGAAGGAAGAACCTGGCACCAGCTCCTGACCCCAGTCAGGAGTCCCCCCCGAACACCTCCCTGCACCCCCAAGCACCCAGTTCCCGCAGCGCTGTGGATGGATGGGCTGTGGTTGTCGCTCAGTGCCACCAGGGGGCAGCAGCGTCCCGTGGGAGTTCCGGGGTGGCCCTGGGTGGCAGGGGGCTGGCCCCCTCCCTGCCTCCGCTGGCTCTGCCAGGGGACCACGGGCTTAGCGGTGCCCGTGCCAGGCGATGCTGTCACCGCTGGAACCTGGACAGGCTGGAGAGGTGGGCTTGTGCAAACCGCATGAAGTTCAACCAGGCTAAGTGCAGGGTCCTGCACCGGGGACATGGCAATCCCAGGCACAAATGCAGGTTGGGTGGAGAATGGCTGGAGAGCAGCCCTGAGGAGAAGGACTTGGGAGTGCTTGTGGATGAGAAGCTCAGCATGAGCCGGTAGCGTGCACTGGCAGCCCAGAGAGCCAACCCCATCCCAGGCTGCATCAAGAGAAGTGTGGCCAGCAGGTGATTCTGACCCTCTACTCTGCACTCGTGAGACCCCACTTGGAGCTCTGTGTCCAGATCTGGAGTCCTCAACACAGGAAGGACATGGACCTGTTGGAAAGGGTCCAACGGAGGGCCACAAAGATGATCAGAGGGATGGAGCACCTCTCCTATGAAGACAGGATGAGAGAGCTGGGGTTGTTCAGCCTGGAGAAGAGAAGGCTCCGGGGAGACCTTAGAGCAGCCTCCCAATATCTAAAGGGGCTACAGGAGAGCTGGAGAGAGACTCTTTGTCAGGAAGTGCAGTGACAGGACAAGGGGTAACAGTTTTAAACTGGAAGAGGAGAGATTTAGATTAGATATTAGGAAGAAATTCTTTACTGTGAGGGTGGTGATGCACTGGAACAGGTTGCCCAGGGAAGTTGAGGGCCAGGGAAGATGGCTGCCCCATCTGCCCCATCCCTGGAGGGGTTCAAGGCCAGGTTGGATGGGGCTTGGAGCAACCTGCTCTAGTGAGAGGTGTCCCTGTCCATGGCGGGGGGGTTGGAACCAGATAATCTCTAAGGTTGCTTCCAACTCTAACCATTCTATGATTCTATGACTGATGGCCTGAGCAGTCTTCCCTCAGAACCCAAGTGTCCTTCCTCATATAGGAACAGCCCTGCTGGGATGGCGAGCAAAAAGGCTTCTTGCACTGTGTCCCTGCTCTCCTCTGCTTTACACCGGCTGCTACAAAGAGCTGAGTTCAAGGCTCCGGCATGGAAGAGGACCCAGCTAATCTGTAGGGCTTTGCTTCTGCTCCACCCTATAGATGGCAAAACCCTCCTGTTCCACTTCCAACCCCTTTCCATTGGGCATCAGAAAAGCCCTGGGCTCCTAGGGATGAGGGAAAGGGAAAGTCAGGGTGTGCTTTTTAGGAAGTGCCAGGATTCCAGAAACCGCGTCTTTACTGGGAAGGTCTGAGAGCTACTTTGACTTAAAGAAGTTCCTGAGTGGTGCTGCTGGGCTGAGCTGCCCCGTGCACAGAGCAGAAGCTGTAGGGTCCCTCCTGTTACTCCTAACTCTGTCACTCTCACATTGACAGGGAATTCTCTGATCTGTTTTTCACCTAGAAGACTATGGATTTTAGCCCATGGTCCAGCTTGGGTGATTTGTGAAAATGTGGTAAGGTCCCTTGGTGAGAGGCTGTGCCCTCACATGCTGGGCACCACTCCAGCATGCTCAAGCCCCCAGTCATTAACGGGATCATGGAGTCACTGAATTGTCAGAGTTGGAAGGGACCTCTAGAGATCATCCAGTCCAACTCCCCTGCCAAAGCAGGGCTGCCCAGAGCACATCACTCAGGACGGCCACAGAGGGGGCCTGAAGATCTCCAGAGAAGGGGACTCCACACCCTCCCTGGGCAGCCTCTGCCAGGGCTCTGCCACCCTCACCCCAAAGAAGTTTTTCCATGTATTTCAATGTAACTTCCCATGTTCCAGCTTGTGTCCATTGTCCCTCATCCTATCACTGGGAACCACTGAAAAGAGTCCGGCTCCATCATCCCTCAACCCATCATTTAGATACTTGTAAATGTAGAGAAGGTCTCCCCTCAGCCTTCTCTTCTCCAGGCTAAAGAAACCCAGCTCTCTCAGCCTTTCCTCATCAAGGAGATGCTCCAATCCCTTAATCATCTTTGGTGCCCTTCCCTGTGCTCTCTCCAGCAGTTCCCTGTCTTTCTTGAACTGGGGAGCCCAGTTGTGGCTTCACCAGTGCAGAGCAGAGGGGGAGAATGACCTCCCTCCACCTACTGACCACACTCTTTCCTATGCAGCCCAGGATCCCATTGGCCTCTTGGCAACAAGGGCACATTGCTGGCTCATGGAAAGTTTGTTATCCACCAGGACCCCCAGATTCTTCTCCTCAGTAGTGCTTCCCAGAAGATCCCCCCCTAACCTATATGGGTGCCAGGGTTCTTTCTCCTCAGGTACAGGACCCTACATTTGCCCCTGCTGAACCTCATTAGGTTCTTCTCTGCCCAGCTCTCCAGCCTGTCCAGGTCATGCCCTCTGGAGTGTCAGCCAGCCCTCCCAGTTTGGAATCATCAGAGAACTCACTGAGGATACCTTGCCCAGGTCATTGATGAATACGTTGCACATTCTTCTGAGAGCCCACGTAACCAGGGCAGCAGGGCAGAAATGAGGGACCTGACTGAACGTCCTCTGTTACTGAGTCTGCCCGAAGGGAGGCTGCCTGCTGGCCCTGGAAAACCAGCAGCAAAGGCTTCTGTGCAGGACATGACCTGGGGTCCCCTGCCTGCCCCCCATGGGCCCCCATGGGCCAAGGGCTCTCCCGCCACCTGCCATGCCATCAATTGCCTGAGCTTCCTGAGCAGAGGGAGGAAGGTGCAGGGTTTTGCATACTGAAAAGATAAGGAGGGCTTTTTTCAGCTCTGAAAGCTGTTTATTCTTTTCAGTGTACTGACACCAGAACGGAAAGTACCTTTTCCTGAAACCGGCTATTTATAAACAGCTTGCTGTGCTGAGCCTTCTCTTGCAAGGGGGCAGGGACTCTCGCAGCTTTTCTTTCGCTGCCTTGAGTTCACCCAGAGATCCTTCTCAGGAATCAAATAGAGCAGATCTTGCCAACCATCTGCTGGGGGCTCGCCACAGCACCACCAGCTTTTAATAACTCTTTGGAGTTACCCAACTCCAGTGAGTGTCTAATTCAGCCTTAAACACTTTTGCTGCACAGTCAGTGCTATTCACAACCCGGGATTGTAGCAAATCCTTTGCAGGAGAAATTAGTAATTTGTGGCATTCATGCCTTAAATGCGTGAAACAGCTGTGCTTGTCCAAGGGGGTGATCCTGGTGGTGGATGGGCAGGAATCAGCAGCAAATCCTTCCAAGGGACAGAACAGTGGGGTGTTCACTGCATGCACACACTTCAGGTGGGGTTTTTCTGCCTTGAGATATCTAAAAGATAGCCTTAGCCAGCTTTCCTTCCCTGTTGAAGGACAGAAATAGGCACCTTCAAATCTTATATCTATGAGGTGACTTTCTTAGGATTTTACTTAGTTGTGTAGGGGTGGCAGGGAACCCTCTCCCTATCTCCCCCTGACTTGCTCCAGCAGGCCAGTAGCTCTGTGGGCAGTGCTGAGCTCCTCTTCCTCCAGGGACACTAGGATCCTCTTTTGAACACCACCAGAAGCTCCAAGGAAGCCAGGGCTAGATTTAATAATTAAAACTACTGCTGCTTCCCTGACCTAGCTGTGCCCCCTTTGCAAGCAAGGTTTGCTCTTGGCATTGCTCATGTGCAGCACCACAGCATCACCCAGATTGCCCCACCTGTGCTGATTTTGGTTGTGGCTCTTAGTAGCCTGGCACAGGAGACCAGTGTCAGTGTGCCTAGCAAAAGAACTCACAGGGGTTCGGCCAAGAATGAAGGGTGGTAAGAGCCTGGCCCAGGTTGCCCAGAGAAGCTGTGGATGCCCCATCCCTGGAGGGGTTCAAAGCCAGGCTGGATGGGTCTTTGAGCAACCTGCTCTAGTGGAGGTGTCCCAGCCCAGGGCACGGGGATTGGAACTCAATCTCTAAGGTCCCTTCCAACTCTAACCATTCTATGAATGAAAGAATGAAATAAACTCCTCTGTCCCCTTCTGGTGTTTGTCTTGGTGCTGTTGGAGAAAGGAAGAGGTGTGCAGAGGGACAGGGAGAGGATGGGGCAGGCTGTGCAGCTCTCCACTCATGCAGGAGGAGGCAGATTTCAGTGGGGGCTCTCCACAGCACACAAAGCTGAAGCTGTGAAGATGGATGTGCGGCTCAGAGCTAACAGAGTGGGAGAAGATCAGAAAAGTGTTGAATTGAGGTCTCTTCACCTCCCTTGGTATTTCAGTGGTCAGGAGCAGGTCATGGATTTCTGTAGTACACTTGAACTTGCAGACCTCCCTGGAAATGTGACCTCAGGGATATTTCTGGCAAATCTGGAAAGGAAATAATCTTCCATCCGGAGGCCGCAGGATGCAGCCCATTGCATGCTGAAAGGTCCTGGTGCTTCTGAGCTGCACACATAGAGCTGACAGCAGGACTTCACTGACTTGTCAAAACTTTTCTCAACTCACTACAAAGCCCTGCAATCAACTGTCTTTTGTGTTACAGTTGAAACAGGAAAAGCAGGACTTGGTCCATACCTTGGTGTAGCAATTATGAAGCAACATAACAGCAGACCATAACCAGTATCTGAAAATCATGAGTGTTGTAACGTGGCGTGAACAATGGCACGACCCCAGAAGAGACCCTCAGCGTTTAACACCTGCTGAGGGCTGGGCCACAGAGTAACCTACTTCTGCTCTAATCAACAGTGTTTTATCAAAGATTTGAGGTGCAGATCCTCCTCCCCCTTCTACCTCCTTCAGGGCAAAGGTTGAACTGGGAATTGAGCAGGGATCAGATGCTCGCAAAAGCAGTCACTTGTGAAGCTTTTACTATGGGGCTTAGTCCTCTGTCTCTGGAATATCACTCGGATTTGGCAAAGAGCTGCTTTCCCTAATCCCCATTCATGCAGGCACACATGGAAGCTCCTGGGAATCTCTGCTGGATTCCCAGTGGGCGGGCGGGGGGGGGGGGGGGGGCCAGGGTGGGGGGGGGGGGGGGGGGGGGGGGGGGGGGGGGGGCTCAGGTTCAGCAAAGTGGGGCTACACCATGAGTACTGCACAGCAGCATCCTCAAGAGACCCTGTCCGGCTCTGGGCAGCGATGCATAGTCCCTCTGCATTCATCTCCTTAGCTGTAGTGTCCTTCACCATGATCCAGAGACCTAAGAATACAGAGCTGTTGGCCCAAAAGAGAGAGGACATGTGGAGTCAAGCAAGCAAGCAGCCAGTGCTTTCAGAGCCTCGTCTGTGTATCTGTGGATCTGGATCCAACAGGGACATGGAGGTGTCCTGTGGCAGGCTACAGCTGAGCTGCCCCCCACCCCCATGGCACTGCTCCTCTCTGCAAAGACTGGTGGAGATGGTGCTCCTGTGGGGCACGGGGATACCTTCTGTGACACATCGGAGATGTATGTCAGCTCTTCCCCATGCCACGCATGGATTCTGCTATTTACCAAGAAATGGTTCCTACCTGGGGAGCACATGTTTTGCAAAGGGCCAAATCAAGTCCTTTTGTGACTCCAGATTTCATTTGGTGCGTCAGTAATAACAAGGAGGTGAACTGTTACCTATTTCTCACGCTATTTTCCCAGCACAGACCTGTTGTCTGGTTCCTTGCCCTGCTGCTGGTGCTGCAGGTTAAACCCAGCTACGATGGCTCTCAAAGGCAGCCAGGAGAAGGAAAGAAAAGGAGGAGGTCGCTTTTTGAGTGTGGTGTATCTAAGCACTGAGGTGTGTCTGAGTACAGGGTATTCCTCAGACATGGCACCTTCATTGATGCCAGAGGTTAGGAAAAGGAGGAGAAAAGGACAACGTCAGCCACAGGCTGCTGCTGGGTGCGTGTAGCTGCAGCTGAGGGAGGATGCTCCTGGGTATGTCTGATCTAAGATCTGAGACCTTTGTCCACCTCTGGCTTTCTCACCCATACCCAGTGCCATGAAGGTGCTGTGTAGGTCACACCAGCCCTTGTGGTCCAGTACACTAGGCAGATACGGGGTTTTTTATACTAAATAAGCAGGAAGAGGGTCCAGAGACATCTTAGCCTCATTCTGTCATTTCCTGGAAAGCCCCAAGCACTCCCCTGTAAAGATTTGGCTCTTATGGAGAAAGCCAAGAAAGCTTCTAGCATCCTTTGCTACAGCCACAGATCTCTTATCCCACTGATCTACAATGCTTAGCACATGTAGGATGTAGTTGGGACTGCAGCTCTTCCTGCAACTATCAATGAAGAAGGACATGAAAGCAGTTCTCTCAGAAATCTCCCTAAGTTGGAAAAGGGTCATTTCACCAAAGCTGTCGTTTCAGGGCCAACAGGTATGTGATGGTTTTCACATGCACTTGGTGCTGGTGCCTGTTCACGAAGCTGCATTTTCTCTCAGGATCACAGCAGCCTGTACCCGAGTGAATCACGGACTCATGGAATTGTCAGAGTTGGAAGGGACCTCTAGAGATCCTCCAGTCCAACTCCCCTGGCAAAGTAAGGTTGCCCAGAGCACATCACTCAAGACGTCATCTAGGGGGACTTGAAGGTCTCCAGAGAAGGGGACTCCACACCTTCCCTGGGCAGCTTCTGCCAGGGCTCTGCCACCCTCACCCCAAAGAAATTCTTCCTCGTATTTGAATGGAACTTCCCATGTTCCAACTTGTGCCTGTTGCCCCTTGTCCTGTCACTGGGAACCACTGAAAAGAGTCCGGCTCCATCATCCTTCAACCCACCCTTGCTTTAGGCATCTCCTGAAGTTGACTGCCAGCATCTCTGCAATTAGCCTCTCCCTCCAAGGTGGATCATTTGTGGTACCATTTTGTTCAAGTCCAGTTCACAGAAGGACCTGGCTTGTCCCCTGAGATGCCAAACACCCTATGAAGGCAGATGGCTCCTTTGTTAAAGCTGTGTGCCAGGGGTCCATCCCTCCTCTGCCTTAATCAAAATGCCTGAATTACCAATTCCATCCCTCAAACCTAGGGTGCTGTATTTACTTTGAAAGAGCATGATGTACAGCAAGAGGGTTTTGTGGGGGTTTCTAGTGCCTCAGCTGTAGAGTGTCTACAAAACTCCCGTATTCTGAGCAGGTGACTGTCTCATAAAATCTCATACTAGTGGAGGAATCTGGAATGTTCTCAAATGCACATGCACAAAACCAATCTGTTTCTTTCTCTCCAAAGAAACAAAGTGATATTTCATTATTTTATTACGAGAAATGTTCCAGTTTCCTTAGCAGGAGAACGGATCTGTTCATTCATTGATACTTTGCTCATTTGTTCCTGTTGGTATGTTGCCTTTGTGGTTTCATTTCTGCTATCTTATTGGGAAAGCCATGTAATTAAGAAAAGAACTATGAAGTTTAGGATGGAAAATATTGTTTGAAATTTATAATCTTTGAAATTTGGTGTTGCAATGTATTTGCTACATATGTCAAGTAAAGACTGTGAGTTCCTTGTGCATGGCAAATGTTACTTGAATATCAGAACATAGGCCCTTCTCAAAGAGGTTTATATACTAGAAGAGATCTTTAACTCACAGTACAAAAGATACTTTTCTTGGCTGAAATAATGGCATTTTCAGTTGTCTTCCCCAGTCTAACATATTTTCCATTGAGTTTTTTGAGGTCAAATCTAGCAGATAATAAGATGATCTGTAATACGTTTACTCCAGGTTCCCACTCAAGCCTTTTTTACGCCTGTAAGAACATACACCCAGATGTGACAGAGTCCAAATGTACCTGAAATCACATCTGAAAAGCAGCACTGCTGGTGGCTGAACAGAGCTGGAGGCTCCTCCCAGGCTCTGGCAATCCTACTGAGAAATTACAAACAGCCTTTTTTTAAAGGTTTACCAAATTCTCTTACAGACCTTCCTCCTTCAAAGAAATCCAAGTAAGACTTGACCTGATGTCTGTCATATCCTGCAGTTCTGCGAATGCTGTAATTCCTTACAGGCTATCTGCTGTCATCTACATGTGGGTGAACCTGCAATCATGTGGCATTAGCATTGTGGAAAGGAGCTGTGTGCATTACAGTTACTTTTTCTCCCATGGCTCCCTTTGAATCTTCAGTAGACTTTACCTTCAAACCAACAGACTTTTCCTCTAGCAGCCTGATGTTTGACTGTTGGTCTGAACCCCAGGTACACACTCTGGGGCTCTGAAAGCAGAGGAGATAGTGAGCACCAGCAGCAGGACTGGGAATGCCCCAGTAACAATGCTACCTATTGCCTCGACCCTGACCCTAACCCTGCTCCCTCTCCTCACTTGCAGGGAGGTGCCATGGTAAAGCTCAGTTTTAAGAACACATGGGAGAACACGCATGATGGGTTAGAAAGCAAGTTCTGTCCACAGAGGGAAATACCTTTCCTGGTCCAGTGTATTCTGGAAAGAGAGTGACATTACAAAGCAAGATGCAATAGGAGTTACTGCAGCAGATAACCTCTTAGTAGCAATGTCTATGGCTGGGGGTGGGAACGTCCTGCAGGCCATTAGTTGGGCCAGCTTTAACTCTCTTGTTTCCTCTTACTGGTTTGCAAAGCTTGGTGTGAACTGGGATGGAACTTCACTGTGTCACAAAACTGTGGCTCAGCAAGTTTGGTTACAGATAAAGATATGGGAGCTGATCCCAAATAATTTGCAAAGGGAGAGTCAGGCTGGACTCAATGTCTTCAAGCTTGTAAGCTTCTCTTACAAGAGGCCTAAAGTTTGTGTGGTTTCACTTCTCATACTGATTTAGCAGCATTGGAAAGAGAACAGAAAGCACCCCTTGGCTCCTCGCTGGGAGCTTCTGCATCAGGGATGGAGCACGTGGAGATGTGGGAGCAGGAATTTCCTATCCTCCATTTTTATCAGCACCAAGCAGGATAGAGCTGATATTCAGTGGTGCATGGACCATGTGGCTAAGTTAGGGCATGTCAAAAGAGAACTTCTGGAGCTGTTAAGAAGTTCCTGCCACTCAGGAACTACTTTTGATCTATGCCTTGGAAGAGGTCATTGTCTCTTCTTCTGTGAGGCAGGTAACACCACACATCTCAGAGAGATCCTCATCAGCTTGTGATGTGCGGATCCTGAAGAGGGAACACCACAGATGTTTCTGGCATTCACATAACCAGGCTTATCTCTAGTTTCTGCTGTGAGCAGTAAAATCGCCTGGTACATGACATGTCCCCTTAGTGCCCTCAGGGAGAGGCTGCAATCTCACACCAAAGTGGTGGCAGCTGTGAGGCTCTTTGTCATCTGTTTACCATTGGCTTCTTTTATCCAAATCAGTCTTTTTCCTTGACAGTGGAGTGAAGCAACACCATTGTCAGGGAGCCCAAGCCAACAGGCAATAATCAAGGGTCTTGGTGCTGTCCAAACAGTGTGTGATGGGGCTGGGGGTAATGGGATAATGCTTTCCTTGGGAGGAGAGAGAGGACACGAGGGGGGACTTACCTGTAAGACAGGCCCAGGGCTATTGTGCAGAGCATTCCATTAAACCCCACTGTAGGTGTGGTACCACTGTTTGTATGAGAGGTGTCCTTAACAGCCAGCTTGTCTTTTGAGGTAAGTGCTGTGATTTGGTTTGGGAACTGCGCAGGATGACATCAGGCACAGCCGTAGTTTTATTTTCACAAGATATCAGTATTTGACTAGGAGCACTTAACAGTGTGGCTAGAGGAGAAAACATCATCTGAGACAGTTCTCTTGTAGCCAAGAATATGAAAACTATTTGACTGAATATTTCTCAGTAAGATTTTTTTGGAGTTTGAGGATGAAGTAAATTGTAAAGTCCCCTTTCTTCTTTCCAGAGGACTCATAAGGAAAGTTAAGATGTCTCAAGAGCAAGTTGCATTCTTATTCTGGCTGTCTTCAGTAGGAACAAATTGCCCCCCGAAATGTGCTGCAGAGAACCTGGGCAAAGCTTACTTGTGCTGTTTTATGATCAAGAAAATTCAATCAGGTTTTTCTAGAGGCTTGAGGGGAGAGGGATGCAGAAACTGTGAGCAGACAAGATGATGAAGAGGCCTGGCAGCATGGAGAGGAGGATGGGACTCTCCATGATCTCCAGATGGGATTCCTCACTCCAAACTTTTGAGGCAAATGCAAACCCAGTGAAACAGGGTTTAAAAGAATGATGAAGCAGAGCTCTCAAACTAAAATGAAACCCAGCATTGAGCTCAGGAGTGTCACCTTAGATGTCACAGGTATAATTGCTTGTCCCTTGAATACAGGTCGGAAGCCATCCAGGATCTCACAGGTAGAGCACTGTCTCCTGAAGCTGAGGTGGCCAGGATGGGGTGGTGGAAGCTTCATTGACGGGGGGCTCAGGGAGGAAGCAGTATTGTACCACCTCAGGAGCAGCAAAGAGAGGAATGTCTCATGGCAGGGTGGTATCAATCTGTGCAAATTGGAAGCTGTATCAAGGGTGGGAGAATGATTCTATCAAGGATGCCCCTGGGAGCTGTCTGAGCTGGTTGGAAAAGCAGAGCATGGTGCTGGGGCACATGTGGGTATTTGGGCAACAATTGCACTTCTATTTTAAATGTGGAGGTGGCATCCACCATGTCCTAGGCCAAGAGTGCTCACAGGAGAGAGAACCCTGCAAAGGTATGGTACATGCTACAAGCTCAGTGCTATCCCTTGGGAGAGATCTCTGTAATCCCTGCGTACAGGTCTCCGAAAATATTAGGTCAGTGCCTGTGCCAGCCAGGAACCAGCTGGAAAGGGAGAAATCAGGAAAGAAATGAGAGCAGTGCAGCACTGAAACAAGGGTCCAGAGAGAGCCCATCCTCTGAAATTTTCAAGATTTGACTGGACAAGGCCCTGAGCAGCCTGCCCGACCTTTGAATGCAGTCTTTCTCACAGCAGGGGATTGCACTGCATGACCTCCAAAGGTCCCTTCCAGTCTAAATCTTCTCTGATTCTGTGATGAGTGTTTGAAATATAGAACAGCCAGACCTAATTATAGCATTGGAGAAATCCATGACACATCTACAGCTTAAACCAGTGCTCATCCCTCCCCCATCTCATAAAACTAGAGACAGGACAGAAAAAGGTGATAACAGCAATCTACAACACAAAGTGATTCTTGAATGGGGAGAGGCTCAGGAGGGAATACCACAGGAGCTCTACAAACATTACTGGTGTGGAGAAGGTGACCAAGGAATGATTGAGAATTAGTGGACACCCAAGAGAGTGAGAGAGTGGCAGGTTTAAAATGAAGAGGAGCTTACAGAGCTTAAGCTTCTTATGAAAATCTTGATTACATCTACATAATTCCCTTGTGGATTTGGTAGGCACAAGATATTGCTGAAGTAAAACACACCTACCTATGAATTAAAAAGTGATTGCAGGTATAGGGTGGGTAGGTCCATAGCACGGTATTTAACATGGTAATCATATAAGGGGCTCAGCACTCCACTACTTTCTGAAAGCTATGAAGGAACATCATGAGAAGAACCACATAAAAGCACTTGATTTCTCAAATTTCCTTCCTTACTACCCAACCCCAGAGAGCAAGAAGGGCCAGACAGGATTTTGGCTTGACTTTCCCTGACAGTTCTCCGTCCTTTTGGCTGCAAATGGGACTTTTTGGCAATGTTATTCTGACTCACACCCAAGTTTCCAGCTATGGTCAGTGAGAGCAGATACATATGCAGATGGGTAACCCTCAGGCTTGGTCAGGAGGTTCCTGGGGTGCACAGCACTGGCTTGACCTGTGTGACAGCAGTGCCTAAGGCAGAGGGGAGGCCCACTCACCATGGCCCTTCTCAGGTTCACTCTCCAGCACTGTGTGATTGGTGGCTCAAAGACTTCCTGACTCAGAAACATCTTTTTATTAGGATGGCTTTTTTTCCCCAGGTCTTTCATCTATCTGCTCTTCAAAGCTATGGTCTCAGCACCTATCACATCCTGCTGCATAAGAGGTGTCCTAGGTCAGTCCAAAAGACCTGACAGATAGTTTCATATCATTCCAACATTATTCTCTTACTGGATGCCTTCAGCAGAACACAAGCGTTTTTGAACCTGCAACTTGCCAGTCTCCTTAATGTCTTATTGCTTACATGGAAAGAAGATTGAACTGCATCCCTTCTCAGATACTTTCTGAAGTTGTGGTTTGGGAGGCCTCAGAGAGAGGCTGCCCCACAACTTTGATCCTCTGGTTGTCCTTCTCTGAATCTTTTTAATTTCCACCACATCCTCTCTGAGCCAGGAAGGACATTACACAGAGTTGTAACAGTCCAAGTTGGAAGTGAACCATGCAGACATAAAGTGATGGACTCTGCCATGTTCTGCAGTCTGCTCCAATACCTCATAACAGTCAACTGGCCTTTTGGCTATATAGAAGAGTTCATGTACTTCCACGAGTGTTCGTGTACCTCCCATGCCGTCAGAAAGAGCTTTGCTGTTTGAGCTACATGTTGCATGCAGAGATACCTCTGTTCATTTGGGTTTGGACCTGGCCCCTGACACATAACTTTGTAGAGATCAACAGGTATCTTCCATTACACCTGGGGAAAGTAACTCCCTAGCCACCTTACCCTTTTGCTTATTTTATAAACCTGTTACCCGTTCTTCTCCTTGCTGACTGAGAAGTCCCAGTCTATTTTGTGTCTTCTTTTGAGTAACATTACTCTCAGTTGTTTCCTCTTCCTCTAGTTCTACATTATCATTTTTCTCATGAACAGAACAGAATTTTGGACAATTTGCTAGCATGGGCAGTGCACAGGATGCATCTGAATTGTATATTGATACTGCAGGGCATTCACTGATTCTGCTTTCTATTCCTCTCCTAATGATTTCTATTCTTTCCTTCACTTGCCTGGCTGCTTCTGAAGCTGAGATTTTTCATAGGAACATTCATGTAACCTTTTCTGAGTGGCTGTAGCTAGTTTAGAGCCCAGCACTATGTGTGAAGTCAAGAAGATCGACTCTACACATAGCACTTCATATTTACCACTTGTTGCTCATCTTATTGCCCAGTCACTTACTATTAGCAGTTCCTTTACCAGCTCTCTGCACTGGACTTTCATCTTTGCTACTCTGAATCACCAAGCACTATCAGCAAACTTCATCACCTTAGGAGCACACGTGGTCAAAGACAGGGATGTAGAGGTTTTGTCTTTCTGTACATAGAATCATAGAATGGTTAGAGTTGGAAGGGACCTTATAGATCATTGAGTTCCAACTCCCTGCCCTGGGCAGGGACACCTCTCACTAGAGCAGGTTGCTCAACCATGCTTCTAGAGGCTGCCTCAAGACCTGGTCTTCACAAGAATAGCTACAAAATCTATTAGGAGTATAACAGAAGGTCCAGCCTAGGTGAGGAGATGGGATGGCTGTGTCCCAGCCATCCCACCTGGACTGGGCAGTGGGTTGAGAAAACCTTCCTTCTTCTCCAGTACAGAAACCGGACTCCCGGAATGGCCCAGGAGAGGTGCTTCCCAGCAGCTGTCTGTAAATACAAACTCTCCATGAGTTCACTTGTGTCCTCAAAACTCCCAAAAAGATTGGCACCCAAAATCTTGGCCCCAAAAGATTCAGCAACGCCTGCAGTGCTCAGAGGCCGGTGCTTTGGAGCACCACCCTGCTGCCCTGCTGCCTGCTGCTGGATGAAGAGGTCAGCCAGATGGGAAACGCGAGTTCAGCCTCATTGTATTCGAGATGATCTCAGTTGACTTTAAGAAACTCCTCTGCAGAGTCAGATCGGGGGATCTCCCTGTTCTGCCACCTCTGCCACCACAGGATGGTGCCAGCCATCCTGCCAGGGGAGCTGGGCAGACAGGCTGTTCTGAGAGCAGAGTGAGGAGGGAGAACTAGAGCTGCCCAAGCTGCAGCTCCTGCTGCCAAGGCAAGGCACACAAAGAGGAGTGCTCCAAACTGCAGCTAAACTAAGGAAGCAATAGAGAGGAGGCAATGATTGGACTCTAACCCAGCTGGAAGCAACAGGCCTGTAGCAGAAATCATAAGTGGTTTTGGCCCAGGTTATCTGGGAAATCATAAAAGTTGGCCACAATTAGCAGTGTCTTTGGGAGAGAGGAAGAAGTAACATGCCTGAGGAGTTCATTCCTGCTCTGAAGTTTACATTTGTTATAAAAGTGGGCATTGAGATAATCTCAACTGAGCCTGCTATGCTCGACTTACAAGAAACTCCTGACTGGGACCCCCCAGTCACTCCACATCTCCAGTAATACCAGCTTCCCCCCTCTGATTGAAATCAACAGCCCCTTTCCCAGTGCACCCGCAGCCTGCAGAGGACATATAGACACGTTCCTCTGTCCAGTTTGCATCAAATGCTAAATTCTTCTTCCAGAGAAACAAGTTTCTGGAAAGCCTCTGCAGAATTTGCTCAAGTTGACAGTCCTGGGCTGGCCACAGCTCCCCTCTTGGAGCTGGGGCAATGCAGGCCACAGTGGTATGTCACAGTCTGCGCCCCCCACAACCAACAGCCTAGAACACGCCTGTTTGTTTTGGGGTTCAGCTACCTGCACTCCAATGAATAAATCCAGTTGCCAACTCCTCTCTGTTGACCAAGCCATCCGCTATTCTGCGGATGCAGAGAGAAAGCCAAGCTCTTCCAGGTCTCCAACAGCCCACCACCATCCAGCTGACAGCCCAGGCAGGACTCTCCCACTTGCAACCCAGAACCCTGCCATTTACTTTTTGATCAGCTCTCCAGATTGCACAGACACAACCACCCACAGGACAGGACTTTTAACACTTGCTTTTGAGCTGTTCAAGGAAGAAGGCCAGGTGACACTCACAGGCAGTCCAAGGTGCAGTCAAAGTGACCCAGCCACTCCAGCACCAGCACCCAAAGCCCTATTGCTGCAGGGAAGGGACACGTAGGGATATTCCTGAACCCTGCACAAAGGCTGGCTGGGAATCATTATAAAACCCAACCACTTAAGCTCTGGAAAAGTAGGAGATCAAAGGCTGTCCTGGTTTTTAGAGCCTCTGTGGCACAGAAAGCTGCAGCAGAGCTGCCCTCCAGCCCTCAGAGCTGCACTTGGTCTGGAAAAAAATATGCAAGGAGCCACCAGCCATTTGTCTGGGCACCTCAGGTCAAAAAGCAAGGGCAGCCACAGCAGCACCATCCACTTTCGGAATTCTCCCTCAGTACAGAGAAGGAGCATCTCATCCTCCCAGCCAGACTTTGAGAATTGACTTAAACGCAATCATTACACCCGAGGTGTCAGGTGGGGGACACCAGTGACCGGATCCACTGCCCACTGACAGGAGCCAGGAGAGCCTGTCTCCCCGGTGCTCAGCACCGTGCTGTGCCCGGGCCAGAGACAAGCACTAAACAAATGCGTACTGGAGATATTTCAGCTTTTATTTGTAAATTCATCTGTACATTCTCACTTGGTTGTTGAGTGACAGCTGCCAGGAGCTGTCAGCAGCAGGGGGCAGCAGCAACTAGGAGTTAACAGGAGCTTTCCACAGAGCCTGGAAAGGAGACAGAGGAAACAAAACCCCACTAGCTTTTACATTTAACCTTCTCTGAGTAGGGGAATTAGAAATCGAGTCATCTTTGTCACATTCAGGAAGGTGCTGGATTTACAGTCCTAAAGATCTCAGGTTGCAGTGACTTTCTGCAGAGCAGCACAAAAACTGTCCCAGGCTTTCTGGTTTTGAAGCCAGCATCTTAAAGCTGCAGTACTCTCCATGCATCCTTCCCAGCAGTCCCAAAGCCAAATAACAAAAGCAGCCCTTGCAAATAAATAATCATAGGAAAAATAAATAAGATTAGATCTTGAATATACAGTTACATGGTCTTTATTTGGTTTCAGAGGTGGAAAAAAGTGGAGCTAGACTGCAGCTTTAAGCCTTATGCCTGATTCCTCCTCAAACACTTGGTAAATTTTACAGTCGATCAGTTTGGGGATCTGAAGTTCCACAGAGATGAACATTTAGGCACATACGCACACCCTTCCCCAAGGCATTCTTTATTTTGCTCAGCCAAGTTAAAAAAAGCCTGCTGGAGGGGAAGTGCCCCTTCCCGAGCTGAACAGTCACGACTGAAGACCTATTTACTGCCACAGTAAAACGTCCCGGCAAATATCTAACCCCACCCATATTTGCAAGGGTAAACTGGTTCAAACCATGCACCGGGGTGACAATCCTCTCTCCGGGGATCCTTCAACTTCACTGGCACCACATAATTCTTGAGCGAATCCAGGCACCAGCAGGGCTGCCAGCTGCCCATTGCTTCCTGCACTCAAAGCCTAGTTGTGGCAAGTCATAAGTCCATTATTTCTACTTAAGCCAGAAATCCTGTTAATGCCATTTAGAGGCAGCTCTACAGCAAGAGCTCTTGATTTGCTCCCTCTTTGGGGTACGCACCCCCTCCCCAGGAACTCCCAAATGAAAAGCCACACAGAAGAGAAAAGCAATCCATTGCAAGCCAGTGTCCGATGATTGTCTCTTTAGGGAGGTCAGGAATCCAAGCGAGGGCAAGGCAGGGGAAGGGAGGAGGATGGCAGATGGAGAAGGAAGTTAGAAAAACTCCAAACCCCCAAGACACAAGGAGGAGCTCCAAGTCCCTCAACAGCTGATGGCACTGGGTTGCTGTTTGGTAACAAAGTCTGAAATGAAGTCAAACTCGTTCTGTCCCAAGAATAGCTCTGGCAGCTCCTGAATCCGGTCCAAGCCCAATTCCAGGACAAGGGATGTCAAGACCTCCTCGTCTATGAGATCAGTGTCCATAATGTTCAAGGTCAGCGCCGGTGAGGGCACGTGCTGCATGCCTGAGTGCTGGCTTGGCCCCACTCTGTACTGTTGGCCACCAGCTGCCATGGGCCCATTGCTCATGCCCAGCGGGTGACCCTGGTACTGGGTGTTGAGTTTCTGTAGGTGCATGCTGGCCATGAGCTGCTGGGTGCCCACCGGCCCCATGTACTGCTGCTGCTGGCTCGGGCCGTTAAACATCATCGCGTTCTGCATCTGGTGATGGCCCATTTGTCCGCTGAGGTTGGGTCTCGGCCTCATTGTGCCGTCCATGGCAGTCCCTCCGTAGGGCAGCATCTGGCTGGCGGCGGGCAGCGTCCTCAGCACGTGCTGCCCGTGCTGCGGAGGTCCCTGCAGCCCACTCACCCCCAGGCGGTAGCTCTGCAGTCCGGTGCCCCCATGGCTCATGGGCATCATCATGTGCTCGGCCATGGCTCCCGGCCCCTGCAAAGGCGACACACGGCTCAGGGCGAGGCTCCCGAGGGGAGAGCGCCGCTTCCCGCTCCCGGAGGACGGCACCGCGCTGCACCCCTCCCCGCCGCCGCACAGAGCCCCGGGGGGCGCCCCCGCGCTCCGCGGAACCGGGCTCTGCCCGGGCGGGTACGCACCGATCCGGGGCTCCGCGCTGGCTCCGCGCTCGGCTCGGCTCGGCTCGGCTCGGCTCGGCTCGGCTCGGCTCGGCTCACTGTCCGCGAGCCGCCGCGCTGCCGGCTCTTATAAGGGCCACGGGAGGGGGCGGCCCCGGCCCGGCCCCCCGCTGCCCATTGGAGCGCGGCCCGGCCTGGCCCGGCCCCCGACGGGGCGGTCGGGACAATGGCCCCGCTGTGTCCCCGCCTGGCACACGGCACGGCACGGCACGGCACGGCACGGCTGGTGGTGGGGCTCTGCCAGCCGTGTCCGCAACACGCCTCCTGGTCGCGACACGCCCCGTTGTCGCGACAGGCCCAGCCTGGGGGCGGGACGGGACTGGCTACCTCCAGCGCTTAGGGCACCGCTGTTGGCAAATCCCCACGGTCAGGGCTTTGGGATCCCCGTGCGTCCCAGGCACAGACACCTTGGGCGGGGGGGGGGGGGGGGGGAAGAGTGACAGGCACCCGGGACCCCCAGCCCTGTGCCCCCAGTTTCCCACTGGTACCTTGCTGGGGACAAGGAGTGCGCTCTGCTCCTGTACAGGATGCCAAGGTCCAGCCATGCTGCCTGGTGTTACCGTCCCCACAGATGGTGCGTGATGCCCCCTGTTTTCCATCTGGAAGGGCAACGGCATGGGGGAACAGGGGACGGTGTCCCTGGGGTGCTGGGCTGGGGATCCCGTGGTGTCGTGTGGGCACCACAGTTCTTCCAGGGACACTCAGCTGCAGGAACCTTGGGTCATCCCTGTCCAGTACCCCAGTTATGTACCTTGGGGTCAGGATTGGGCCCGGCAAGACTGGGCAACCTTGGAGAGAAACCCCCAAGGTTTCTGCTCCTAGGGCTGAGGACGTGCTCACGTGAAGTGCTAATTTTAGAACTATTTGCTTGCACTGTATTCACTCTGCTTCCTGAGCAAGGACCCTGTCTGCCTCTGATCCTGCAAATGGCATAACATCAGCTCTTTGGAGAGAGTCATCTCTCCCCCAGAGTCACCCTGATCAAGCCTTTCCACCCCATGGCATGGCTGGCTGGGCAACCTGTGGAGGTTGTGGTGAACTTCCTGTTCTCACTGAAGGATGTGGACACAAACATTTGCCAGGTGTTTCCAGGGCCGCTGTACCCTGGCCCCTGCCGGCACATGCCCTGGTGCAGCAGGGGGCTGGCCATCACGAGAAAGGTCCTCACTTGGTGGCAGTTCTGGATGTGGGGTCAGCAACGGGATGCTGACACGCAGTGAGACCTTACTAGCCAAGGTGGCTCAGGTTGGTTACTGAGTGGCATCAAACAGATGGTTGGTCTGTCTCTCTCCCAGCAAGGATGCATCCATATTCTACACACAGCTGGCAGCAAGATGAGTGTTACAAGCAGACATTTGCCAGAATGACCCATTTGCAGTGGTGTCTTTCATCTCTGAGTTGAGTTTTGGCTCACAGGGTTCCAATATAATGTGTTCACCCACTGAGCCGCCCTGGCCAAGTTATTTTACCACGGACCTGGACTATAGTGGTGCTGGTCTGTCAGACCGGTGTTTTCCAGTAGCTTAGGAAAAGACAGTGGTGATTTTTCTCCTTTACTTTTTTTTTTTTTGAAGGAACCCAGAGACTTCTTTTTGAAGGGTATCAGTGTTGCATGCTTACCCACTTGGACGGTAGGTGAGGGCACAGTTAAACTTGCTCCCTTGAATTCATTCTGCCTTTGTGTGCCCTCCTGTGCCTTCTACACGGCTCCGGTAAAAAGAAAGATCTTTTCTGGAGACCTGGAGCAGGCTGTTTCATAGAGTTTTATGTGTTCTGCATATTCGTTATGCTCACAGACCCAACTGAGCAGAAGGAAGTGCCAACAACGTGTTTCAAAGGTTTCTGAAGAAGTTGCTTGTGGGTAACTGTATTGCTTGAGAAACAAGGTCTAAGTATATACTGTCATGAAAGGATTGAAGTTAGGCAGCACAAAAGCATCTTGGGTGAGTGCCTGACCACACAGCACTGACCTGAAGGGTTACTTATATGGAATATCTCTATATCAAAACACCTTAAACCAGCAGCTCAGAGCAGATAATGCCCAGAAGCCATCCACTTCCAGATGTGAGCATCCAGATGTGTCTTATCTGGACAGAGCACAGGGCCATTAACCTCCAGGACATTCTGGGAGCTGCTTTTGTTTGTGCCACCTTCTGTGTTGTTAAATGGCTGGGATGGGTTTCAGGTGTTGTTGGTAAGCCTCTAACTGATGAATCAGTCGGTTAATTGTTTAATGTAATTATGTAATGATTGTTTTTTAACTCTAGAGGTTTTGACAAACGCATTTTTTGTTGCTAATAAACACATGCTCACATACATATACTGCCTGCCTGTAGTTCACATGCAGATGCACACCCAGGGGAGGAACAAATCCAAGGGGAGTGTCTGCTTTGCAGATCCATCCAGCCAGAAAAGCCTCTCTCACTTGGAGGAGAGGTGTGGTGTGTACCTCAAGTCCTGGTCAGGGACAGAAATTCTTGGACAGGGTGGGAACGTGCTCTCCACAGACATTTGCATTACAGAAGACCCCAAGGGTTGTAAATGGCCCATCATTTTGGAAAGAAATTGGCAGATGAGAGAGCACACTTGCTAAAAACAAGTGTGAAAGTCCCCTCCATCTCTTCACTGGCTCATGTCTCTTCTCCTTTGGGAAGGCTAACCCAGATTGGCATGACATCCAGTTTGAAAGTAATTTGTCCAGAAACGGAGTTCTGTTGGCTGGGATCAGCTCTCTGATCTAGCTCGGTACATTATCCCCCAGATGTTTCACCAGCATAACCTGGGGTGTTTCAAGCGGAGCCAGGTGCAGAAAAGGCAGGCTATAAGGGGACTGGAGGCATTGTGGTGGCAAGAGGTGTCCACAGCCTCCACATTTGCCATGTTGTGTGCCACCAGCCTCTGCTCTGTGTCTGCAGGGATTCCTGTTCTTGAACCAATTATATCTTATTTTACAGGGACCAGCATAGACTTGTTTGCTGCATTTCACATTGCCCAGCCAACGACCGGGGAGCAGAGCTGGATCCCCGTAGTCCCAGTAGCATCTCTCTCACTGGTCTTTTTGGCCCATAATAAGCAGTGGTTCCTCATCCCTCTCAAATATTATTAACCTAGTCTAGTTGGGAGTGTAACCTGGTCTGGCTGGGGATGTCCCTGTGATTGCAGGGGGGTCGGACTAGATGACCTTTGAAGGTCCCTTCCGGCCCAGATGATTCTATGATTCTAAGTATTAGGGGCCCAAGCCACTGCAGCTGTATTTACAAGGCGCTGTGTATGACTGATCCAGCCTCAGTCTCTCCTCCATCCCCCCGTGCCCTGCTGTCTGTCATCAGCCCATGGACAGACTGGCCTTGCTGGGAAAGCAGATAAACTGCCTGTGTAACAGATCCAGCCCTGGAGCTGTCAGTTGGTCAGCCCTGACTTAAGTTGCCACAGAAGCCACCTCCAGGAGTGTGTCATTCACAGCTTCCTGACATGGGACTTCCCCAGTCTGGCTGTACTGGTGTCATCAGCCCTATGTTATCAAGGCTGGATTACTCAGGCTGGGAATTAATCAGATTGTTGCTCCAGTGGCACCAGTTTGACTCTACACAATTGGGGGTCTGGAAGCACCGCCTGTGTGTTTGCATCCCAGATCCAGGCATCCATGTGGTTGGGCATCACTTTAAGTATCTGATCACCAGCACATCACAGACCTTTCCTTTTCCCTCTTTGGAGGGTGCTCGCAGCCTGATGTATAGCCAGTCTGTGTCACCAGGGATTTTGTTTCTCTAAGATGTTCCCTCCACATATTTGGGTGCTGATAATCATGTGTCAACTGCACAGCTCCAGAGGTATTACAGTGGTAAAATCATGTCCCCGGAGTCCCCCAGGGATGAGAGGTGGCACAGGCAAGAGCTTTTTGTAAGCAGAGATGTGAAGACTTATCTCACAATATTTTGTGTCTGTCAGAACTGGTTCCCGCTCATTGCAATTGCTGATCTACAGCCCAAGATTTCTTTTTTGCAAGACACTGAGACACTCTGTTTTGGGTGGCTGGAAAAAAACTCCAGAATATGTTTATAAAGAGCTTTGTAGGATGTAGGGCGTACTGGTAAATGGGGAGCAGGTAGAGGATTTTTTGGGGAATTTCCTATGACCAAGCAATTCTCACTATGCATTTCAGTTTACAACCCACCCACTGCTGTGGGGTGTGATTTACCTTTGCATGCAGATTGCAGAACAATTTGAGTAGCAATGTGAACTATGTATTTGGGTGTAGATGGAAGGATCTGAGGAACTCCATGATTCAAAAACTCCTGTATGCCCAGCTAAGTCTATGCTTGGCCCTGCAGAGCTCCTGCAAGCTTCAAAGAAATTTGTCCTTCGAGGGACAAACGTCCAGAAGAAGCCCTGTTGCAGTCCTCCACTTACTGAAGGACAAACACAGAGAGCAGAGATGCACAGGGGAAGGCTGGAAGTCAGCAGGGCTGTGACCTAAACTGAGATCCATCAGGTACAACTGCCTGATGTCTCTGTATCTGGGTCTGGCCATGGGCAGCGATGTGCATAAGCCACTTCCACATGAGCTTAAGCTCCTTGGAGCTCCTGGCTGTATCTCAAACGATTCCTGAAGTACTGCTTTTTCAGAAGATGCCAGGCTTTGGGTGAGCTGCTCCTCTCACATGCTGTTGGTTCACAGTAGCTCCCTTGGGCACACAGCTGTTTGACTCTGGCATTTGGAAAGATCTTGGGTTAGACGAGGCCAGATCTGAATCACATTTTGTTCCATGAAAGGTGGAAAATGTCAAGGGCACACAGCATCCCAGAGGATCAGCTATTATACATCAAGGCAGTCATAACATGTGATGGGAACCAGCTCACACCTGCCTTTTTCTTCATAATCCTTCTGTCCTCACTTAATCCACTCCTCATTTTGCAAAGAGGGCACCTCCATTTTGGGTACTTGAAAAGGAAGGGCAGGAGGGGCCCCTGAGGAGGATGGCACTGGGGGTGGGTTGCAGCTGCTAGAGCAGCTCTCCAGCCCATAGCCATCTCCTCACTGGAGGGCCAGGCTCCTGCAAAGAAAAAGCAACTGCCGTCCAGGCACAGGGTGGCCAAACAAATCTGCTGGACTCTGAGTGGCCCAGAGCCCATGTTACCCACCCTGCAGTGCCAGGTTTTGCCAGCTGCTTTTTCCTTTCTGTTGGAAGGGCTACTACTGTCCAATTCCTTCAATGCCTGTCTGGGGGTGCCTGTGCACCACTCTCCCCACACCGCCAGGGAGCTGGAAGCTTTTCCACTGAGTATTTGACTATGTTGGGACATCCAGTTTAACCAAATATATCAACTGCTGCAGTTCTCTATACCATATCCTGAAAGGATCCTAGTGAATGTCTGCTGCACACGTAGTGCTTTCCTAGCAGATTTTTTTATTGGCAATCAGGAGGTGAGTAGGGGATGCAATGCACTGCCATTTTTTTATTTGTTTAAGGACAATCACAGTGGTCTACAAACCTCGACTTTGAAGCTGAGAAGTCCAGCAGAGGCCATGGTGCTTATAAACAATGAACCAGGAGCAAATTCCAATGGAGTTTCTCCAGTTTGGCTTTAAATAAGTATGTCAACAAGCCAAGATTTAGAAGTTCAATTAAATATTAAACTTCTTGACACGAAGTGTAACTGAGTCTTACAGGAGTCTCTCACAAAGAGGGCTGGAAAGATACTGGCCAACAGCAAGTTATTTCAGAAACCTGTTGCCAAACCTATTTCTTGTCTCCAGATGGGTCTGATGTAGACAAGTGAGGGGACAAGCACCATTCCCTGGTCAGGTTGTGGGGAATCTGTGGTGCCATCAGGGCCACTGGTCCCAGCATAGCCCAGCAAGGAGAATCTGAGTTCCCCTGGGACTTTGCAGCAGGACACATCAGCTTCTCCTGGGAAGGTGCCCCAGATGCTACCTGTAGGTGATGGGTCTGTGGAGTTGTCACCTCACAAGCATTGTGCCTTCCTTCAGTGGTGTAGAAGCATTGTACATGTGGGGCAGGAACAGGCTTGTGCCAGCATGGAGCTCCCTTGAGAAAATGCATACCAGATTGATGCACAGGAGAGAGAGGAGGCGAGTGTGGGTTTCACAGAAAGCAACCAGAGGTGTCCAGCAATTAAGATTAAAAAAAAACCCAGAGAAAATGGAGGAAAAATGAAGAGCCCAAGGGGGCACAGTGCGGCTCCTCTCCAGGGCAGGGGCACTGCTTGTGCCTCCCTGGCTGGTGGCACAGCAGCCTTGTGGCAGCAACATAAGGATGCACCGAAGAGCAACACAAAATTCCCTCTCCCTAGTTTCTGCATGGTAAAAGGATCTTCCAGGAGACCCAGGTGCTACATTATCCTGTGATTCCTCATCTGCATTTAGATGGAAACACTGCACAGAAGGCAGGAGGTGTTAGGCAGACACTGGCAGTGCAAATGGCCAAGGGGAGGCAGGACGAAGGGTAAGTTGCTCCCTGACACCCTCCTGGATCCCTGGATGCAGGGACTGTTAATGCTGAGAGCAAAGATGACCAGCCTGCAGCTGGTGCTCAGTTCCAGGGAGACTGGGTTCTCCATTAACCCTGCTGGGACTGGGGAACAAAGATGCAATGGAGGGGAAGGCTGTGCCTCTGCTCAGCTCTGTGGGAGCCAAGTGCTCAGGTGTGAGCTCCTGCAGAAGGACTCTGGGATGTTCCACTTCCCACTTGCAGCAACAGTGATGTGGGACCAGGACTGAGACCACAGCAGGGCACGGAGGAGTCTGGTGCTTCTCTGAGGTGGCAGACATGGACAGGCCAGCAGCTGACCCAAGCACCGGCATGCCCCAACCACTGAGCTGGCTTGCCCAGCTTGTAAACAACTTCTTATTTTTTTTTCCTCTTGGCTAATCTCGCTCTGTGGGGGAGATAACATCACTGGAATTTTTCCAGTGTCCTTTGCAAGCACCTCCTGCTTTGGACTTTGGCTGAGACACACACGAATGAGAAACAAGCTTCCTCAATTGCTTTCTCTTGTTTGCTTTCCCCAGGACAGCCCTTGTGCTGCTTCCTGCTCCACTCCCTGCTCCGTGCGGTCTCCTTGGGTGGCAGGGAATGACCCCTGCATCGCCACCCCCTCCCTGCATGTCCCTGTGGGGCTGGAGCAGCACCTGGAGCCCCTTGGGGCTGCTGGCAGGGAGCAGGAGGGGGCAGCCCCGCAGAACCCGTGTGGGGCTTGGCAAGGTCCTGCTTGGCATCCCGGCTCTTTGCTCTGCAGCTTTGCCTTGCTCAGCTGCGCTTGTGCCAATGCAGCTGTTTTGGGTTTTAGCCCTGTGTCATGGCGGGTGCTGGCTGCACTTTAGCCTCAAAGGGACAGTGCTCTGTTAGGGTTTTCCTGTTTCTGTCCTTCCTTTCCACCTTGGAGTTTTCCACGTTTCTACATGGTGTCTGTGGTCCATGTGCTGTGAGCCGGCACACTGAGCTAGTGTCAAAGGGATGGTCCACGTGCAACACCACAGGGCTCTGCGATGGTCCCTTCAGCCCTGTGACTCTCCTGCTCAGGCGTTCCAGCACGTCCTTTTTCCTGCTAGAGACCGGCCAAGGAGTAATTACCTCCCATGTGAGCAACCCATAGGTCTGCTTCAAGTTAAGAAGCTCTTTGCCCGAGGCCTGGCTTGCATTGGTGCCTGGACATATGGATGTCTTGGTCACTGCGATTTCCCTCAGGCTGGATTTGAAGCAGAAACGGACAGAGCAAAGCTGTGGTTTCTCTGGCAAGGAGCCTGTTTAGTTGGGCATCATGGGTCAAGGCCACGTCTTCTTGGGTCTCCGTGCAATACCCTGTTTCTCTGCCAGTTCCTCCCATGATCTGGTGTGTGGTGGTGGGATCGGTGGAGATGGAGAACAGTGGGATTTCCCACCCAAATAGCTGTGTCTCCTGCGTGCTGCAAGGCACACTGTCCTCTGGGGCATAGAGTCAGAGAGGGTTAAGTTTCTTCTTATCTCTTGGTGCCTGCGTTGCTGCTGTCTTCAGGGAGATTAGCTAGTGGCAGTTTCTCTGCTCTGCTCATGGAATTCTCTTGCATGGTGTGAGGTAGTCAGAGCCATGGTGGTGAGTCTTTGGGGGAGGTTGTAGTGTGGTGTTTATTGCATTATCATCAGAAAGAGCTGTTGCTGTTTATCTGCCTTCTCCTTCCTTTATGTTACGCAACCTCCTTTTCAAATGGCAGTGGTTGTTTTCCCTGGGTTGAAGTAACAATGATGCTCTTTTTGGTGTTTCCAGACCCTTATGGCTATGATGGTGCTTCTCCAACCTCGCTCCTACCCCTCTCACTCCCCTGACTGCATTAGGATGCCCAACACCTTTTCCACTTTCTACCCAGTCTGAGTGTTGAGCAGGGACTGTGGTGAAGCCTTGGGAAGAAGCGGGCTTCTGAGTGGGCTGGGTGCCCGGTGGCTCCAGTTCCATGGCCAGGGACGAATGGGGAGTGTGACTCAGGGCAACTGAAAGTTTTTTCCCTGGGAGAACTGCCTGGGATCCAGGTCACCAGGACCTGTTTGTCAGGTTCCTATTTTTGTTATTCATCAGCTCAGTATTCCTGAAAACAAATCATGTTGTTGTCAGCTAATTGGCAGTGCAAGGCGTTGGAGCGTGGAGGGTGTCCTGTGCCCGGTGCCTGTTTGTGGGACTGGATTTCAGCTCTGCCGTGACCATGGCCAGTTGCGCTGGTCCTGTGGCTGCCTTGGGCAGGAGGTGCCCCTCTTGGTCCATGCCAGTGGCAACAGCCCTTGGTTCTGCCTGGAGACCTACTGCCCCACCAGCCTCCTCCGAAGCCTCTGCTGTCAGAGGGGACTCTGGTGCCCTGTAATGCCTGTCTGCAGCTCTGCATGTGGGCGCTCTGCACCACAGCTGCTGACCTGGCAGCAGGCACAGGGGCTTCTCTGGGCTTTGGAGTAAAGCCCCTGGGTTTCATCCCCCGGCTGGGACCCTCCTGTCCATGAGCTCTGCTGGACCCTGGCTTGAGCTGTGGGCTGGTGACCATCTCTGGTAGTCACTGGATTGGGGTAAGATGGGAGAGAGCTGTGTGGGTGAGTCGCTGCTGTGTGAGGGATGAGAAACAACTGCTTATATAGAGAAGGGAAAGAGGTGGCTGCTGCAAGGGTCCTTGACACAGCCTGTCCTCCCTCAGGAGGCTGTAGACATTTCTTGGGAGAAGATACCTGGGGTGACCATTCCTGTTTCCTTGATGTGCAACAACTTCTTTCTGGAACTGGACAGGACATTTCTACTCAGGCCAAGCTTCAAGAGAAAAGCCTGCTAGCTCAACCAGGGACTTTACTGATAGGTATTTTTTGCTTAATGGAAAAACCTCTAAACAAAAATGCCTGTCTTATTTTTAGGAAATAAAGAAACATTTTTTCATGCATCATCCATTCTCCTTTTTTGTCATGGCAAAAGCATGCAGGGAACAATACCTCCTTCTGATCTCAGAAATAAAGAAGAAAACGTCTATTGGTATTTATGGTGAAAGAAACAGCTGTGCATATCTCACCGAGCAGCCATCCTGCTGCTGCCTGCCTAGATTTTACTCATCTTATTGTGTCTCCCCACAGGCAATGTGAGCAGACTCAGGCAGTGCTGCTGGCCCAGTGCAGTTGGCATGTGCCAGATGCCCAGAGACCAGCTGAAGTAGTGGGCCTTGTGGCCAGAGGAAGCCCATTTCTCTCCTGGACATGTTTTCTTTCTATGTGAAGAAAATGGTATGGATGCTTTAGTGAGGTATTAATTTCTTGGATGTAACATGAAAACGTGTACTTGAAAATGCATGTTCTTGGCCAGTATCTGCTGAAATCCATGGGAGCTACTGGCACATGCAATGTTAGGAAAACAACTCATGCTGTTGTCAAGATTAAAACGCAATTGCCCTTTTTGGGAACACTGATTGCTGAAGGCATCTGTTGTGTAAGGGACGAGTTGGTGAGAGCAGTGGAGTGCCAGCCAGGGAGGGGAACCGTCCTGTTTGCCATTGGCCATGCTGTGTGCTTTTGAAAGGTGTTTTTATTTCCTTGCCTTGCACTGTGTTCCTCCTGTCCAGGTAAGGTGGTGTTGGGGCAATTGGTACTAGTCGGTACGTACTAGGGTACAGGAGAGGAGAGGGAAAGCTAGTGGTCAGCCTGAAGCCCTTCTGGGCAAGGAGGTCCCTGGCTTGATGCAGGAGGCAGAATTTTGAATCACAGGAAGAGGAAAATGAGAAACAGACTTTGTGCAAATCTCCTGCCTGGAAGACCAGTTTGGCCACTGTCTGGTGTCCCTCTGGGCAGCCTCTTCAGGAGCTGCAGCAATGCTCATGGAGATATTTGGTGGGGAGTGAGCTTGCAGCTGGGCCTGGGGGACTGAAGTTCTTCCTCTCCCTTCTCCACTTGCCCCAACCTCTGCTGCTGAGTCTATGGACAGGGTTGTGCATGGTCTGTTCGGGGTTGTCCCAGGGGATTCTCCTGCGTATCTTGACAGAGAAGTGTTTGTGGCCAGACTATGAGGCTCTCCTGTCAATGATGTCCTTTCTCTTGCTGCCTGGTGGAAACACGAGATGGGATCAGTCACACACTGCCACCTCTCAGAGATATAATTTGCTGACAGCAATGCCCAAGTGCTGCAAGTTCTGGCCTCGACAATGTCTGAATTGGGTTTTGCAGTTGAGAGCCTGAAAAGGGTTTAGGGAAGAGTTTAGAGTCTGAAATGGGAACCTCTGTCTTAGAAAGACAACGGTATGAGGCTGGGTGACAACTCTGCATGGAGTTACAGAGCTCTTACCTTGGACAGAGGTGGAAGCCTTGGAGAGACTTAGGCCACCACAGCTCTACCTGTGTCCTCAAATAGGTGACTGTGGGTTGATTATGCTGTGCTTTCCAGCAGGAATGCAAAGGCATTCCTATCTCTTGGGCTGAGGTAGCTGTGTTAGGTTAGTATTACTGTTTGGGGAACAACCCATGGGGTTGTGCTCCGTCACCTTTTTTGCAGGCAACTGAACTGTTTGCTCACTGAGATAGTTATCTGCTGCTCTAAGCACCTCCATCAGCACATAGGGGTCCATCAAGTGCTGGAGCCAGCACGAGAGAAAAGTAGTTGGTATGGAAAGCAAGATCTCATCCTTGGTCTGGACATGTGGCATAAATTCATCGCACTACATTTCACAAAATGCACCCTCAACCTTGGGGATCAGTCTGGACGAGCTCTAAAGCCCCTGCCCTGGTTGCATTGCAGTCAGCTGTCAGCTATGCTTTGGCCACAAGAGTCCCAAGGCAAAGGTCCAAAGGGCCCTGTCTTAGGACCTCAGGAGCTGAGCTCCCCTAGCACTGAACTAAGAGGAGCACCAAGCTGCTAGGACCAAGACAAGAAGAAAGAAGCAGGAGCCACATTACATCCAGAAGATGGTGCAGCCCCAGCAGCCTTTGGGGCCTTCTCTGGGCATTTTTAGCTGGAGGTTGCCAGGTAAAAGGGTGCTGGGTTTGGACTTGAGAGATCTGTCAAGGTCCAGCATAGGTGTGGGCCCTCCACAGTAGCCTATGGGGGCAGAGAGCCGCTATGGATCTCCTCACATGAAGAGCTGATCCATGCTGCTCTGAATTCCTCAGCATTCCCAGTTAAGGTCTCCTTTCTCAAAGTTGTATGAGCGATGCAATTTCCTTCTCAAAGTGTATGGAGCAGGTGATACTCTTAGCACACAAACTTTGATTGAATGATCACCCTTCCCTGTAGACAACATGAGAGATGCAGGTGTTTCATGGTTTCATCTAGATCTTGATGTGCATTTCATCGTCTCCATTTTATGGCCACTGGTGAATGCTTTTAAGCTTTTAGCTAGGTGATGCAGTGTCACTGCTCAGGAACGTGGCAGGTGTTGCTCTGTGCATTTTGGACATTTGTGCATTTGGGTCCCCGAGATCTGGGTGTCTAGGGGGCCGTGGTGGGACCACTGTGCCAGTGATGCTGGGGGAAGGGGAAGGCAATGACAGTAAGGGGATTCAGGCACAAGTAGCCTTTCTGGTAGCTGGATACACTTTCGGCTCGCTCGGGGTTGGGCTGGTGGCAATTACCGACTCAGAAGCTGTCCCTGGGACAGGTGCCTCAAGATGCTGTATTCAGGATATGGAAAATCTGTGGCTGCACCCTGGTGGGCTCTGGCCAGAGCACTGTGTTAGAACAAAGTTGCTTCAAACCCTTCAGATCAATGCCTGATACACTGCAAAGGTGCTCACAGGTGCTGCCCACACTCGCTGTCACAGCAGGACTGGAAGCACAGGTCTCACAGGTGGCCTCTGTAGTGGCAGCCTGTTGCAAGCCCTTAAGTCACTTAGCTTGACAAACCTTGATGTGGCATCACTGCCTTGTCTTTCCCTTTCCCTGGGTGAGAAGGTCCTCTGTCCTCATTGTCTCTGCAGGGCATGAACATCTCTGGGATCTGAAGGATGCCAGCTCTTTCTCCTCGTATAAAAGATTCTCCAGTTCTTTAATTCTTGTGACCCTGCACTGGACTTTCTCCAGTAAGTCCATATCTTTCTTGGATTGCAGCTTGCACAGTGGTTTCTGGGTGCTGCTTCTCTGAGATCTTGGCATCTTCTTGAGCTACTGAGAACTTTCTCTTCTTGTGGGAGATGCCTTGGTGTGTTCTGCTGAGTTTGTCTCACTGTCTCACTGTTGACTGATGATGTCTCACTGTTATGTTTGCAATCTGCATTATGCAGCTGAACTCACCACGGTGCTCATGCCTTTATGCTCCAACCACTGTGATACCCGGGCTCTGTCTGCACTGGGGAAGACAGGTCCCCTCTGGGCTGTCCATCTGCCCACCCCTCCTCGCTGCATCCCTCTGCTCTGGTTGGGGTCTGTGCTGCCCAAGAGGTATGGGGCACGTCAGTATTTGATATGGACCTGGGCTGTGCATTATAAGGGGAACGTGGGTTGTGCCTGGAAGGATTGGGTACCCCCAAGACCAGGACAAAGCATACCAGTGGGTGGGAAGGTCCACTGTAGACGACTTCAACTGCTGCAACTGTGGTGTTTGGTCTGTGCAATGTGTGAGCAACGAATTTCACATGGAAATGGGGGAAGGGATGAGAAGCTGTCCTCTTTTGTGGGGTTAAAACTGTGAGCAAGTTTTGAAGCTCGTGACAGCAAAGAGCAGGAAGGGGAGATGAGAGGGGTTATAAATATCTGACTCTCAAGGGGCAAAGCAGTGAGATACTAGTTTCCATGAACAGGCTCCTGGAGTGACACCCTCTCCCCTCTCTCGTGTGGTTGTGCTCCAGATAACAGAAACCACTGCTGATTTCCTGAACTCACTATCTTTGTCATAAAAACCCCAAACAGCAGCAGTTTATAAATAAGGCTTAGAAAAAAGAGCTGCTATTCTGAGAAGCAATGAAACCAGCAGCTTTTCCAGCTCAACATTTCAATTCTGGTTCACAACAAACTCAAACCTGCTCAGAAAAAAACTTGAAACCTTTGACAAAGAGGAAAGGAAAGTGGGACTGGGCTGCAGAGGAGGCAGTGGAAGTGCCCTGCACAGGTCCTGGGCACAGGGGCTGCCTTCCCCCTTCTACTGGCTTCGTGCTGTGCTTACTTCTTCCTCCCAAGCTTCACTAGAGAAACTACCTGTGTCCTGGCAGAAGCCCACAGACTCCACTACCCACTAGATCTGCTGCTCCAGAAAACACATTCTTCTTGTTTGCTCTGCTTTTGCAACCAGTGACATTTCAGGGCTCTAGGCTATATACTAATGCCGATGGGTAATACTCCACCTGGCACCATGTTGTGGCAAGATGCTGAGGAAACCATCAGCAAGACAGCAGGAGCTGAAATGAATGCAGGGATTCTGCTAAATGTTTTCTTAGAGTTCACTGTGACTTTGGCCACTGGGTCAACCCTGTCCTGGGACTTCTGGGTACTGCTGCAGCTTCACTGAGGTGGGGTATGACCTGTGTCTAATGGGGGTAGCTGAGCCAGCACTGCAGTGCTGAAACCCCACAAACGTGTGTGGTGAAGTTTGGCTAAATATGGTTCTGGCACAGTGGAGCAGATCTAAGAGAGTGGCTGGGAATGGGGAAGCCCCAGGGTGGGGGGTTCCTGAAGCTGTATCACTTCAGGAGAGATGTGGAGCAACTGGAGAATATTTTGAGATGCACAAGGGTGGACAGTTTATCCTGGAGAAAGGGCAACAGAGGCAGGCAGCAGAACAGTCTTCAAATAGAGAGAGGACTGCTGTGAAGGTGAAGGACAGTTCTTTCTGACATGTTTTCATGGTGCCCAGCAGTTGACCAAGGGGTTCAGCTGTGGGAAGGAGGATTCCCATTAGACCCAAGGAAGATCTTCCTGCCTGGAGACAGGTCTTCATCTTGTAAGAATTTTAAAATAGGACAATGCAAGGAATGCTGATCTATCTGGGGTTGGAGGGCAGACCTGTCTTCACCCAAGGTTTCTTCTGGTTCCAAGGTGATGCTAAGTCCAGTCTACGAGCTTCTGCAGTTACAGAAGACTGCAGGGTCTCTTGGGTCAGGTTTTGTTGAGTTTCCAGAGTGGAGCATCTGCCCTTTGCTACTCATGTGGAAGTTTTATAGTTCAGGCCAAGAGAGGACCAAACATCAAGCTGACTGCTATGGAGCATTAGGGATCCTGAAGGAGCTTCCACCAGGGCAGAAAAAAATGACTGTGAAGATAGTTCTGTGGCCCAAGACTTGTCATTATTTGAATTTTGAGAAGGCCATATATCTTGGTGGTTCTTTCTGTCAGTGCTTCACACTGTTGCACCTTGATAGTTGTCTGGCTTAGGGACCTTCCCACAGCCAGAGCTTTGGGTTTCCACAGGGCAAGACCTAGGTGCAGAGGCTTTTGCGGAAAGCACGGTCAGGCCCAGGCAGGCCAGGACACAGTTTTATGCTGGAGACTTCCCAGCTCAGAGTGTAACAGGGAAGCAGAGCCATCTCTTCTGGAAAGCAGGTTCACCCCCATCCCACCCTCTGGCCCCCAGGCTCCAGAGAAGAGGGAACCTGGCAGAGTCCCACCTAGCAGCGAAACAGCACCTACTCTTGGTGCAAAACCAGACGATTTCCAAAATGTCGCCAGCTCTGGCTGTGCAATCTTTCGTCTTTTGCAACCTACAGTATTGACAGAACAAGCAGTTAAACAAATACTATCTTCTGCTGTAACGTTTGTTATTGTAGGCCACAAACCACAGGCAGCTTGGCCTGATTCCAGGAGAGAGACCTGCGTAAATATTCCCATGTTAGCAGTTATCTTCAAGATGCAGCCTCAGCTTGGGTCTTTCCTAGAGAGAATGGAGAGATACTGGCCCACAGGCAAGGGCAGATCATTTCAGCACTCTGCCAGCAGAAGCTGGGCCCATGAAGCCTGTGCCTTGGGCTCTGGAGCTTCATCTTCTGCAGCTCCCAAACCAAAGCAGGAATTTTCAGACAACACATCACATACCTGCACGTATGCACATATGCATGGAGAGGGGGGCAGCAGGCTGTATGGTGTATTTGGTGTCGGTCCCTGTGGGTTCAGCTTTGAGAAATGACACTAGCAAAATGGCAAAATCCATGCCAATTTTAAATTCTGTTGCATCAAAAACCTCTCTTGTGTTCCCTGCTGGGATATTAGAATCATCATCTCATTGCAGCCAAGACAATGGATGCTGCTAATACAAAAAAAGTCCTAAATATGGAGCTGCAGCACAGAATTCGTATGTATTTCATATATTGTGCCTATAAAGTAAAATGCTATTTGGTGTAGTCCTTCTTGGTTACCTTGTTGATACCCCTGACACTACAGATGGGATGGGATGGGAGGGGATGAGTGGAGAGAGAGCAGATGGATTTAGTCATCTTCTACCTCCTTCCTCAGAAGGAGGACAAGACGCCAAAACCTCAGGGCTTCCTGCAATCCTGCTTTCAGAGGCATGTGTGTAACCCTGGATGCTCCCCTGGAGATGAATGGCCACTCTTTGTAAATGACCGTTCATAATGTCTGATGAGGAAGTCCATAGCCGGAGCAGATAACTGAGAGTGGCTCAGATTCAAGCATGCTTGGTCCTTGCAGAAGGTTGTCCAGTTCTCCCATATCTCTGGATGCTGATGGTGTGTAATGATTGAGCATGTGACTCCTTGTCTCAGTTAAGTGGGCCTGTGGACTAAGGATGTCAGGAGTTGCACAGCTGCATGTTTTAGGACGAGATCTCCCAGTGCTGAGCATTTACCTACATCCTCCCCGGAATCCAGCATTTCGCAATAAAGGAATAGGAATCCTGTCTTGCCTTGCAGGTCTTCAGCAGTGATAGTCTCGGTGGTGGTGTGGAGACCACCTGGTGCAGAGGAGGCAGAGGTCTCCAGGCAGGGTGCTGTCTGCCTTGCCCTTGTGGTGCAGGGCTAAGCGCTGTTATTGTGTCACCCTTCCCCGTGTTGTGAAAGACTCGAGCCGTTACAGTCGCCTCCACTTGGCTGGCACTCAGGCTGCATCTGCTTTTTGTTCCTGATTCCTCTCCTGCTCAAGAAAACAACTGATTTCTTTTTTCTTTCTTTTTTTTTTTTTCATCTCTGATGATCCTGTGAATTTGTTTTCTTTCCAGCCATGTGGCTTGGAATCACCTCTGGCTCCAATGCAATTGAAACCTGCATGTAAACAAGGTTGAACACTGTAGCCCTCCAGAAATTAAATTCCTTGGACCTGTCCTGATGGACTTTGAGCGTGGCCTGATGTCTCATGAGCTTGGAAGGCTGTTGGGGTTCACTCCTGAACCAATAGCACCGCTATAGGTCTGACATCCTTAGAAGCAGTGCTGTAATGATCTGACACCCAAAATCAGCTCACCTCCAAAATGTCTCTGGGACATTTTGAGTGCTGTGCCTCTTGTCTGCAGTCAGACTGTGCTCGCTGTGTGGCTGCAGTGCCAGGAGCCAGCTGCACTGCCCAATGACCTGTGCCTGCAAATGCTAATGGAGAAACATGGGGTGAACATTAATCCCTCAAAGCAAAGCTTGGCTGGCCTTTGTAGGGCTCATATGGGTCACCTTGGTATGTGGGAGGGAGGGATCAAGTAGCATTGGTGGAGCCATAAGAAGGACATGGACCTGTTGGAGGGTACAGAGGAGGCCATGGAGATGCTGGGAGGGCTGGAGCCTCTCTGCTGGGAAGACAGGCTGAGAGAATTGGGGGGGGGTTCAGCCTGGAGAAGACTCAGAGGAGACCTTAGAGCCCCTTCCAGTACCTCAAGGGGCTCCAGGAAAGCTGGGGAGGGACTCT